>MDKI01097459.1:0-15789 GCA_005239505.1 Nicotiana paniculata
ACATAGATTTTTCACGTTTGTAAAAATAAATTTTATATATTTAGAAACGACGTACATGTCAAACAATTTAGTCAAAGAATCACCTCAAATAGTAAAAGGTTCACATAAAGTGAAACATAGGGAGTAGTACATACCTTCCAGGAGCGTAGGCATTTGAGGGTGGAAAGGTCCCAAACTCTAATTAGGCGACTATGGCTGGCAGAAAAGAGGATATTATTAGCATTAGGGTTAAGAAAAAGAGCTGTCACTGGTTCAGAATCGCCTTCTATTGTAGATTTTATCAACGAAGAGGATAAATCGACCAGCTTAATTGTGTCATTACACGCACATACCATAAAGGAGCCATCCGAGGCAACTACATAAGGGCCTCCACTGTAGAATTGCTCAAGAGACTTGACACACTTATAACTCTTCTTCCATTCCATTATACTGTTACAATAATCGAGATTTTGCTCAAGGAGGAGGATAGGGGTTTAGGGTTTTATATTTCAAAGCCTAGTTTTTAGATAAACTGGTTACGTATTGGTCCCAAATTCCAAATACAAAAGTGAATCAAATCATCCCAAAAAAAACTGTACTGCCCTAATTCGACGAATCAAAGAACTATATTGCATATCAAGATTTTTTGTAAAAATTGTGTGGGGTCCCGCCTTTTTAACTTGTACTCGTTTTATTTTCCCCGTATTCATTTTTTGTTAAAAGCGTTTTAGAAAGACGATTTTATTATTTTTTAATAAAACTAGTAGTCGCACCCGCATGATGCGCGAAAAATATTAATTAAATCAAATTATAATTGGACTTGTTTGAACATATTAGATCGTATTGCTTTAAAATTTTCAATTACCATCTTACTTATCAATATGATATATCTACTAATAAAATTATTATTAAATTAAAGGGACTTATATAGTCATTGAATAACTTTTTTGTTTTATAATTTTCCTAAAACTCCAATCTATGAACTCAAAGAGAGTAACTAATTATTAACAACACATAATACATAAAAAATTTAAAATTTAAATTCAAAAAGAAAATTAGTTATTACCTAATCTAACTAACTTTGTCTTAAATTGCCAAGTGGTCTATTGTAAGATTGTCACTTGACTTAATGTGGAGGCTTTATTCTCTCCTTTTAATAATATATAGATATAGATGTTAGTACTCGCGCGATGTGCAGATAATTTGGACGAATATTAATCTTATGAAGTTATTATATAATATATTATTTTATTTTAATAAATATTAGTTGTTATTTTATTATTTATTGTAGTGTACAAGTCTAAGAAAAATCGAAGGATACACATCATATAGTAATTAAATAAATTGCTTGTTCCTTACTTATTCTTTATTAAATTAGCAAGTACTTAGTACGTGCGATGAGATCAAGAAGAAGGACGAGGAGCTGAAGGAGAAATATGAGGAGATTATGAGGGCCATCGGCCGATGCAGTGTGTTGGAAGGGACGTTGAGGTCTAAAGAGGATGAGCTCGAAGTGAGCAAAAGGGTGATGGCTGAGAATGCAGATCTCCAGGGGCAGGTAGCGTCCTTAAAGGTCAAGCTTGAACAAAGCGAGGCCTGGGTCGTGGATTTGAGAGCGGAGTTAAGTGCCAGGGTCGAGGAGCTGAATCTGGCTGAGAGGACCAGGATGGCCGCCGTGGGAAAGGCAGCAACCTTATGAAGGTACCCGACGTGTTTGTAGGTCGGAGCGGGCTATCGAGGAGGAGACTTCGGCACTCAAGGTGTCAAGGTTGGAGGAGCGGATGGAAGGTTCTGAGCCAGAGCTATCTGGGCTGAAAGAGCAGGTCGTCACCTTAAAGGCCGAGAAGGAGAAGCAGCAGGCCCAACCGTCTACTTCTCGTACTTCTGCTGATCCTAGTGTGTCATGGGAGTTGTATGAGAAGTGGGTTCACGCTGAGGCCCAACTTGACGTGTATAAGTCTTTGAAGGTGGCGGGGAAGGTTTTTGAGGCGGAGTTTGAGGGCGTTTGTGTCAAAGCATGCGCAGCTCGTGAAGCCTATGGTTACGACCCTGGTACACCCGACGGTAATGATGATGACGGCGTCGTGGATGGGCTTGCCTCTAATCCTTGGTATGATGATGAGTATGCTGATGATGCTGATGGGGATGATGAGGCATGAAGCCTTTGTACTTAGTTGTTTTTTCTTGCTTTGCTGTTTTTTGTGAGGGTATCCTCGGGCCCTTTGTAAAAAGTATTGTAATTGAACAATTGAAATGGAACAATTGCCTTTTTGCTATGTATTTTTGGATTTCCTCTTTCCCTTTTTCCTCTCGTACGCGTTTTCTCTTGTGGGAAAGTCCCTGATTTTTCGGCCGTTTGCATGTAAGGTTGATTTGGGCGGAGTCGAATATAGACCGACTTGAGGTAGAATAATACTTAGCTCAAACAAGTTCGAGGTTTGATTGATTCGAGCGAGGTTGAATGTCAAACAATTTGAGCGAGTCAAATGTAAAGTAATTCGAGCGAGGTCGGATGTCAAATAATTCGAGCAAGTCGAATATAAAGTAATTCGATCAAGGTCGAATGTCAAATAATTCGAGCGAGGTCAAATGTCAAATAGTTCGAGCAAGTCGAATGTAAAGTAATTCAAGCGAGGTCAAATGCCAAATAATTCGAGCAAGTCGAATAAAGTAATTCGACCAAGGTCGAATGTCAAATAATTCGAGCGAGGTAGAATGTCAAATAATTCGAGCGAGGTAGAATGTAAAGTAATTCAAGTGAGGTCGAATGTCGAATAATTCGAGCGAGGTCGAATGTCAAATATATCGAGTGAGATCGAATGTCAAATAATTCGAGCAAGTCAAATGTAAAGTAATTCGAGCGAGGTCGAATGACAAATAATTCGAGCAAGTCGAATGTCAAATAATTCGAGCATGTCAAATGAAAAGTAATTCGAGCAAGGTCGAATGTCGAATAATTCAAGCGAGGTTGAATGTCAAATAATTCGAGTGAGGTCGAATGTCAAATAATTTGAGCAAGTCGAATGTAAAGTGTAGAATAAGGTGGTGGAGTTGTGCAAGAATGTTGCATATTGCTTTGTTTATTCGTTCATTGGAGAATGTTACATGTTTTTTTAATTCCATACATACATTTGAGAAGTTCCAGTCTATATAGTCTCCTCATTGCTCGGCTTGGAGGAGTAGTCGATAGGCAGGGGGATGAATTCAAAACTTAAACTTCGAAACGCCCTCTTCGTCGCCTCATTAAAAACCTCCTCGATAAAATCCAACTGGGACAAAACCCCGGTGAGGGAAAGAGTACGACTTGGAGGACGTCCCTTTTTAGAAGTTGAAGTATTTGAGGTGGGCGACATTCCAATTGTTTGGTAGTAGCTTTCCCTCCATTGTTTCTAGTTGGAATGATCCTTTATTTGCCGTTGTCGTGATTTTGTATGGCCTGTCCCAATTGGTTCCTAGTTTACCTTCTCTTGGGTCCTTGCTCGCCTGTGTTTTGGCCTTGAGTACATGGTCCCCAACTTTAAGCGGTCTTACTTTGGCCTTTTTGTTATAGTACTATTTTGCTTGCTATTTTTGAGCTACCATTCTTATGTAAGCCATTTCTCTTTGCTCCTCCGCTTCATCTAGGTCTTGCTTTCTGTTCTTGTCGTTGCTTGGTCCGCTCTCACTGGAGTATCTCAGACTTGGTTCTCCGACCTCGACTGGTATCACTAGTCAGTCCCATAGACTAGTGAATATGGCATTTCTCCTGTGCTTGTTTTTGGCATGGTGCGGTATGCCCATAGAACTTCTGGTGGCAGTTTCGGCCACAGTCCCTTGGCGTATTCGAGCTTCTTCTTCATGATGTTATATTGTTTTGTTGGAGGATTCGGCTTGGTCGTTGCCTGCGGGATGATATGGCATGGAGAGTATTCGCTTGATGTGCTATTTCTCAAAGAATTCAACAGTCTTTTTCCCAGTGAATTGGGATCCGTTGTTAGAACTGATTTCTTTGGGGATGTCGAAGCGGCATATGATATTCCTCCATATGAATGTGATAACTTTTTTTTCGCTTAATTAGGCGAATATACCTGTTTCTACCCATTTAGAAAAGTAGTCAATTAAAACCAAAAGGAACCGTACATTACCTCATCCTGCTGGAAGTGGTCCGACGATGTCCATTCCCCATTTGATGAATGGCCATGGCCAGGTGACTGAGTGGAGGTGCTCACCCGCTTGGTGTATCATTGGAGCGTATTTCTGACACTGCTCGCACTTCTTGACGAAGTCAGCGTCTTCCTTTTTCATGGTGGGCTAGTAGTAGCCTGCTCATATGAGGCATCTAACGAGGGCTTGGTTTCCAGTGTGGGCTCCATAGTGGCCTTCGTGTACTTCCTTGAGGACGCGCCTGGTTTGGTTAGGTCCTAGGCATTTTTCCAAGGGAATGCCAAACGTTCTTTTGTATAGGTCGTGGTTGATGATGTTGTATCTGGCCGCCTGCATTCAAAGTTTCTTGGCTTCTTTTTTGTCTGATGGGAGTATTCCCTCCTGCAAATATGCTATAATACGATTGCGCCAGTCCCAAGTTAAATTTACAAAGTGTACCTCAATTTGGTACATTAACGAATGGAGGAGGGTGACCATGTTTTCTTTTCCGCTTATATTCTTGGTGGCTGCTGCTAATTTGGCAAGGCCATCTGCCTCAATGATTTGTGCTCGAGGTATCTGGTCAAGTTGACATTCGTCGAACTCCAGCAGTAGTTTATGAATTTCTGCCTGATACATTTGTAGCCTTTGTTCTTTGATTTGGAAAGTCCCAGTGACTTGGCTGACAACGAGTTGTGAGTCACATCGGAGGATGACTCGTCGTGCTCTATACTTGAGAGCTAGCTTTAGTCCTGCAATTACTGCCTCGTACTCGGCCTCATTGTTAGTTATATCGGGGCACCGTATGGGCTGGAAGATGACTTCGCCTATTGGGACCTCGAGTACGAGTCCCAGTCCATATCTTGATGCGTTGGAAGCGCCATCGGTGTATAAGACCCATAGGTCGGGTAACTTGGGAGATGTACGAGAAGTCTCCTGCTCAACCTAAGGCATTATTTTGGCACTGAAATCGGCGACGAAGTCGGCGAGTACCTGCGACTTTATCGTTGTTCGCGGTTGATATGTTATATCGTGCTCGCTCAATTCTATGGCCCATTTGGACAATCTCCCCCACAGCTCGGGTTTATGTAGGATTTTTCTTAGGGGGTAGATCGTGACCGCAGATATGGGGTGACATTGAAAATAGGGTCTAAGCTTTCGTGAAGCTATGACCAATGCCAGGGCTAACTTTTCGAGGTGGGGGTACCTCGTTTAAGCATTGACCAGGGTTTTGCTAATGTAATAGATTGGAGATTGTGTACCCTTGTTTTCACCAACCAACACTGCACTTATTGCGACGCTTGAGACGGCCAAGTATATCAGGAGATGCTCGTCGAGTTCTGCTTTGTCGAGTAGAGGGGGCGAGGACAAGTATGCCTTTAGTTCTATTAAGGCCTCGATGCACTCTGAATTCCACTGGAGTCTGTTGTCCTTTTTGAGCACGTTGAATAATTTGTGGCATCTGTTAGAGAATCGTGAGATAAACCTCGACAGGGCAGCTATACGGCCGGTCAGTTTCTGTACTTGTTTCTTGCTGGTCAATACTTCAGGTATTCCCTCAATGAATTTGATCTGGTCGGGGTTGACTTTGATGTCTCTTTGCGGCACTAGAAAACCGAGGAACTTCTCATAGGCCACGCTGAAGGCTCACTTTTTGGGGTTCAGCTTCATGCCATATCGCCTTAGTATATCAAAGGCTTCCTTCAGATGGTCGATGTGGTCCTCCTTTCTTTTTGATTTGACCAACATATCGTCTATATAAACTTCCATTGTTTTTCCGAGTTGGTCCTTGAACATCTTGGTGACCAGCCTTTGATAAGTTCCCCTACGTTCTTCAACCGAATGGCATGACTCTGTAGTAGTACGTCCCGTGGTAGGTAATGAAAATGGTCTTTTCCTGGTCCTCCTCCTCCATGCGGATTTGGTTGTAACCTGAGTAGGCGTCCAAGAAACTTAACAACTCGTGCCCTGTTGTTGCGTCGATGAGTTGATCGATGTAAGGAATCAGAAAGGAGTCATTTGGGCAGGCTTTGCTTAGGTACGTGAAATCCATGCTAATGCGCCACTTCCCATTATCTTCTTCACCATGACCATGTTGGCGACCCATTGGGGGTATTTTGACTCTCAGATGGAGCCGTTGGCGAGTAGTTTTTCCACCTCAACGCGGACGGCCATGTTGATTGCGATGTTGAATTTTCTTCTTATTTTTCGTATCGGCGGGTAGAGTGGATCGACATTTAGCTTGTGCGTGGAAATGACTTTCGGGATACCTAGCATATCTGCATGGGAGAAAGCAAACAGATCGCCATTGTCAATAAAAAAATTATGAAATTTACCTGGTTCTGAGAGTTTATGGCCGATGTAAGCCTTTTCTTGTGGTCGTTGTTGTCTAATTGGACGGGGTCGAGGTCTTCTACCATTGAACCTGTGGCTTCCACAACGTCGGGGTCCTTGATGACGTCTTTTTGTTCGTCGTGTTCAGTCCCCGACTTCGATAATTGCTATGCTTATGAACCCCCATTTTTTTAGCTATTGAGTGTATGTGCAACCTTGGGCGATGCGGTAGCATTCTTGGGTTGTGCGTTATTCACTGCGAATGCTGAATATTCCCCATGGGGTAGAAAACTTGATGACCTGGTATAAGTTGGACGGGATGGACCTCATGACGTGTATCCAGGGTCGCCCTATGATGGCGTTGTAGGATATATCTTGGTTCATGACGTGGAAGGTTTTTTCAAGGGTGACGCCCCTCACCAGTTGATTGCGATGTTGAATTTTCTTCTTATTTTTCGTATCGGCGGGTAGAGTGGATCGACATTTAGCTTGTGCATGGCAATGACTTTCGGGATACCTAGCATATCTGCATGGGAGAAAGCAAACAGATCGCCGTTGTCAATAAAAAAATCATGAAATTTACCTGGTTCTGAGAGTTTATGGCCGATGTAAGCCTTTTCTTGTGGTCGTTGTTGTCTAATTGGACGGGGTCGAGGTCTTCTACCGTTGAACCTGTGGCTTCCACAACGTCGGGGTCCTTGATGACGTCTTTTTGTTCGTCGTGTTCAGTCCCCGACTTCGATAATTGCTATGCTTCTGAACCCTCATTTGTGCAACCCTGGGCGATGCGGTAGCATTCTTGGGTCGTGCGTTATTCACTGCGAATGCTGAATATTCCCCATGGGGTAGAAAACTTGATGACCTGGTATAAGTTGGATGGGATGGCCCTCATGACGTGTATCCAGGGTCGCCCTATGATGGCGTTGTATGATATATCTTGGTTCATGACGTGGAAGGTTTTTTCAAGGGTGCCGCCCCCCACCAGAATGGGTAGCGTTATCTCTTCTGAGGTTCACACAACTGCATTGTTAAAACATATTAGTGTTATGCAGCGTGGTACTATCTTGTCCCAGAGTCTCATTTGTGCGAGAACTCGGGGGTGGATAATACAGCGACTCCCATCGTCTACCATTATTCTTTTTATATTAGTATCTAAAATAAAAGTAATGGCAAGAGCATCGAAGTGATTCAAACCGTGGGTATCTAACTTATTGAATATGATACTGTCTTCGAGGTTATCATACCGTTCATGGGTGATTGGCCGCTTCAGTTTGTGTGTGGTGGTGAACTTTACGTGGTTGGTTTCTGCTTCGTCGCCTCCGCCAATGATCATTTGGATGGTACGGGTGGGGGAGGGTGTCTTTGGAGGGCTTTGGTGTTGTTCTCGTCCGCAACCAAAATTGGCTCTTCCTCGGTCGCTCGTCACCTCCCTTAGATGTCCCTGATGGAGCATGTTCACCACCTCTTTCTATAGGACTATGCAATCTTCGATTTTATGGCCCCATTCCTGATGGAACTCATAGAGGGCATTCGACTTTCTGGAATACAGGTCAGACTTCATCTTTTGCGCCCACTTCACCTTAGGGCCGAGCTTCTCTAGTGCGTACACTATTTCTGAAGGGGAAACACAAAAATTGTGAGCAGATAAGAGTGGAGGCATACCTCTTTCGTCTCGGTGAGTCCCAGTGTGTGGACTGGACGACCCTTCTGTTTGGCGAGGAGGTGGTGGGATGGCAATCCGGACATATGGTATTGAGGCATGGACCTGAATGATCTCTTCGGCTATCATTACGGCGGTATTTCCTTAACTCCGTTTGGATTGATGTTAGCTGTTGAGTTGGACTATCAAGGTCGTCCTCATCTGCTCTCACCCCAGCACAATAGGCATTATGAATTTCTTCCCAAGCGGTGGGAGGGTATTTCATGAGCCCGCTTAACAACTTTCTGGTCACCCTCGACCCGTTCCTGTTCAACCCATTTTGGAAGGCTACCACTGCCATCCCTTCTGATACATTTGTCAAGCTCATTCTGACTCTGTTGAACTGAGGGAGGAAGTCCCTGAGTCCCTCGCCAGGAGATTGTCTGGCGGTGAATATGTCATTCACCTTGACCTCTACTTTCTTAGCCCCGGCGTGGGCGGTGACAAACTTGTTGGCCATTTCCTAGAACGTCGTTATCGAACGTGCTGGTAGTTGTGAGTACTATTTTAAGGCTCCCCCTGTTAGTGTTTCGCCGAACTTCTTCAGCAACACTGATGGTACCTGCTATTTTGAGAGTTCGTTACCTTTTACTGCTATGACGTAATGAATGATATGGTCTTCGGGATTTGTTGTGCTGTCATACATCTTCAAAAATGGTGGAATTTTGAAGGTCTTGGGTATGGAATGTGGGGCTGCCTCTTCTCTATACGGTTATTCAACGAACCGGACGACGTCCCATTTTGCTAGAAGTTTTGGGGCGCCCGGTATCTTATCAACCCTTTCGTGGTGCTCTCTCATTTGGTCGCGGAGCGCTTTATTCTCGTTCTCCATTTTCTTCAAAATGGTTGCAAGTGCGTCATTGCTTGCATCAACAACGATGTGAGTATTACCTGTTGAGAGAGGAGCGGGTTGCTTGTTGACGGTTGTTGTGGTATCCGTTCATGTGGCGCTCTTGCTCGCCCCTTGAGCGGGCTTGTCGAGTATGTTGTATAGAGTACTTGTCAGCCATGCCTCCAGTAGTTTTTTCACTGCTGGTGGCGCTTCCTCAGTTGTGGGCGTGGAGGCTCCTCTTTCGCGTGAAGCGGTTACGCTCCCATGGGGGGAGGTAAGTCGCTTCGCCTGGGTGTGGAACTCGGCACATTCTCTTCGTCATCCCTGTCAACCTCGTTGATGGTTTTTAGGAGGTTGGCAGTGACATCCATTACTGCTTTCAGTCTTTCATCTCCTTTTCCTGCCATTGTTAGTTCGTGCAAACGGGAAAAATGTGGTTGTTGTATTGTGTTTTTTTTATCTAGAAGAAACTAAATTTTAACTAGAAACTCCCCACAGACGGCGCCAAATTGTTTTACCAAAAAAAAGTATTAAACCTTTTCTTAAAACAAAGTAATGAGGAAATAAAGGGTGAATCCTAGCTAAATATAATAACTACAAGATCTGAAGATTTGATATATTGATGATGTTGGGCCGTGTCCGATAATATCGAATACCGACAACAAATTCTCAATGATTGTTAATGAGTATAGTAGTGAAAGCATGCAATAAATGTAGATAATGGCAATAAATGTAATAAGAAGGAATTTATCACCCCAAATGTTTAGATGACTTGGATGATTCTCCTTCCTAACAACAACGTGGGAATAATATAAAATGAAGGTGGACAAGAAATCCTTGAATCTTGTGAATAAAAGATGTATATTGAGCAATGGAATCAGTGGACAAGAAAAGCTTTGTATATTCTTTTTAGTCAACCTTTACAATATGTTCTTGTCAGAAAAATAAAGATCCATTTTTGTTCTTTATCTCTTCCTATTTATAGGGGATATTCCTAAGAAACCTAAAAGGTACAACTGAAGGAATATCCAATGGAATATTCCTTTTCTCTATTCTAAAACTTATTCTAACCGTTGCTTTCATATGTTCTCTACTCGACCTTGGCGCTAATCATTCTTTAGGTGACTCCTCGCTATTGAGCCATGATCGACTTTGGTCTCGACCACGTCCGTTTGCAGTCATTAAGTTTAGTCCAAATTTTGACCAATACACTCATACCTAGAAATAGGTTAATGTTAGAAAAGGACAAAACACAGGTCTAACAGTGGAAGATGGAGTTTAGCAACAAAATTCAGCAACGAACAACAGTAGAATCAACACACAAACTTCAATTTTAGGCTATGTTCAAGCTCAACACCCATAAAAACAGTGAAGAAAGTTCATTGGATCAACAGAAACAAATACACTTTTCCAGGACTATAAAATTGATCTAAATTATTATTTTTTTCGTATGTTTCTCTCTCAAATCCTAAAGATAAAAGGTTCAGCTCTAAGATTTGAATTGTTGCAAGCTATTTTGAATTCTCATAAGCTTTTTCTGTGAGTGTATTTAAGAGGAATGCTGAGTGAATAATCTTTCTTCTGCAGGGAATTCCAGTCCCTTTTATAGAGGGTATGAGGTGTGCTATATGAGGGAGAAAGGGAAGAAATATAGGGAATGCCAGCTGAATTTTAGGAGATAAGGGCGCGTGTTTTTAAACAGAAAATGGACAGCTGTCCACTTTCAGATATTTCTTCTTATTTTACGGCCCTTTTGAATTTTTTCATTTTAGCCTTTAAGTCCCCTCTTGACCTAATTTCCTCAGCTTTATTGCTAAATAGTCTCTAATACTCTCTTCTAGAACCTTCTTAATCAGTTAGCCAAGATTCTCCTATATTCCCTATTCCCTTAGCTCCCTCGAAGTTTTGTTTTTACTATGGCAGTCCTTCAACTTCTTTTATCTCCTTTTTTAACCCTGCCTTTCTACATTAACTCTAATGCTTAATTAAATACATTGATGAAAAACCAGTATTAACCCTAAACTAGATAAATGGCCAATAGAGCTAAAAATCAAATAATTAAACCATATTCAATCAACATTTAGAACATGTAAACAAACAAATAATTAATCCTAAAGACAACTTATGAATTCGTTTAACTAATAAACTAATGAAACAAGATTCACAGGATTATAGAATCATATATGGGAAGCAAAAAAACTCAAAATCAAATGAAATCCATGATTGTACACAGAACGAGATGTAGGTATACCTACCAGAATTGATTGGAAGACACATTGGTGGAAGAAATGGCTAAACAATAAGAACGAATGGATTCTGGTGGATTCAAAATGAATCGAGACTAATATCGATAGATTGCTCTTTTCAAAAGCAATCGATTCACGTAAGTTTCAAACTAAAACAACCAGCAAATCATCGAGAATCAGAGAGAGGACGAAACTTAGGTTTTCTGGAATTTCAGATCTATTATTGGGCGAGTTCTAGTGGGTTTTGAAGGGAGAGATTAGGATATTTGAAAAAGGAGAAGACCGAGGTTGTCTGGTGTTAATTTGGGGGTGAATGGAGGTTGGCCGCCGCGGAGGGGTTTGGGGATTTTAGGCAGCTAAGGTTTTGAGTATTGAGAGAGATGGAGGAAGGTGAAGAATGAACTGGTCTCTAAGGTAGGGGTATTCATCGGTTGGTACGGTACGATATTTAGACAATTTGTTACGGTATTTTCCCAAAATGCTATACCATTACCGTACCTAATTAAATTCGGTGTGGTTCGGTTTTTTTCCTTTCAGTTTCGATTTATTTGGTACGATAACTTCGATTTGTTCGACTCTACATCAACTTTTTAAACGTAATATTTAGGGGAGAAAAGCACCTTAACTAGCCAATAAAATCAATCTTATGAATACAGCAACAGTACACATCATATATGAGACTTCTATAAAGAGGAGCATAAGATTAGAATAATTTTTACAAACTTCATCAATATGTAAATATGTCTGCTCTAAAGCTCTCACTTGCATCATCATAAAGAAAGCACCAAACACCAATAAGCTTCTCAAAATGTGAACAAAATAAGTATTTCACAAGTGTTGTTTACAGAAATCATTATGTGTAACATCCATTAACCACATATACAAAAACAGGTGGCGCACATGCTTTAACAAAAGAACATGAAACTGGAATCATTCTCCTGAAGCTCTCTAGTGCTGCAAGGATGGCAGGATATATAAAGTTAATCCAATATCTAACAAAATAAATTGATGACATTTATCAACCAAATAAAAGCTTGACTTACCATATGTGTTGCAACTAACAACTATACATCAACGATGCAAAAATCTATTCCATTGTCGGGCCAGCCTAAAGAGAATTCAAGGTAATTTGTTATGCAATATGAACAATAAACTAATTGCAAATATCAATATAAAGTGCATACAAATAAAATATTCTTACCTAGTTAAAATTGCACGAGATAATCTAAATCTTCCTCAACTCTAACGTGAAGTAATTCATTCTGAATCCAATCTTGTCAACACACAAGATCTTGTACTAATTTGGGAGTCAATGAGCTCCTAAAACAATCAAGAATACAGCCTCCCGTACTAAAAGCACTCTCTGATGCCACACTAGACACAAGAATTGCCAAAACATCACGAGCAATCTCGGCAACAATCGGAAATCTAGGTTTGTTCACTTTCCACCAAAGCAAGATATCAAAACCTTCACCTCCATCATCACATTATTCATCTTGATACTTCTCTAACTCTGTTTTAGCATCTGAATTCCCATTTTCAGCTTTGTGCCTCTTGTATTATTGTGAAAATGTTGCCTTTACAGTTGTAGATTGAGATCCATGACTACTTACACTTGACGTCTCTGATGAGATACTTGACGAAGAAGATGAAGCATGATCCGTTTTTGAGTGTTTCTTTGCATACTCATTAAACAAAGAAGTCATGTAGCTGTTCACTTCTCCTACTATATTTTTTCCTGTTTCTTCCACGAACATGCTCACAAGTGCATAAGTAACATACTGAAATTTATGGCGCGGATCCAAAATACATGCAATAAAGATCATCTTATTCATCTTTTCTGGAGTACCCTAATACGTGTCAAATTTTTCTTTCATCTTTCTTGCCATTGAACTCAAGTCAACGTTATCTTCTGCTATCAAACATTTCAAATTATAATGAAATTCACATATTTCAACAAAATGAACATTTGATGTAACATAAAGTGAACCAGAGATCTTCAAGGTAAGTACAAAAAAAGTTTCAAGAAATCTCACCATGAGCCTCACACTTTCCCAATCATAACTTACAAGTGAACCTACTGATTTTCCATCTTCACACACATGAGTAAGAAGATAATGCAACAATCCATGATCAAGCGCATCATAACTTGCAAATGCATGCTAGAATTCTTTTGCCACATTTAACATCAAGTAGGTGGAGTTCCACCTAGTAGGAACATCCAAGCATAGTGATTTATTACATGCAATCTTTTCGATTTTACAACATTCTTTAAACCTTTTCCACCTCTCATGAGATTGCCTAATATATCTTACTGTTTGTCTAACGCATTTCACAGAATAACCTACTTCTTTCAAACCATCTTGAACAACAGGATTGAGAATGTGAGCCATACATCTCATATGGAGGTGATTACCATCTATCAAATTAGTTCCCCATTTGGTAGGTTGCTTACACAACTCTTTCACCGTGACATCATTTGAACTTGCGTTATCAGCTGTAACAATGAAGATCTTATCTAAATCTTAATCGAGCAAACACTTAGCAATAACATTGTTCATATCATCACCTTTATGACTCGTAATTGGACAAAAGTTTATTATTTTTTTGTGCATCTTCCAATCCTTGTCGATAAAGTGAGCCATAATGCATATATAATTGATTTTTTGTACTGAGGTCCATGTATCTGTAGTAAGACAAACTCTTAGTTTTGTTTCTTTGAAAATATTCTTGAGTTTTTATTTCTCTTCACCTTAAAGCTCAAAACAATCCCTGGTTACTGTATGAATGGAAGAAACCCGAAATTGAGGACATAAAACACTCACAAAGTTCTTAAAACCTTCTTTTTCAACATGTCTAAAAGGTTTCTCATCAAGAATTATCATTTAGCTAAAGCCATTATGCAAAGTTTTAAGAGACGGGCATTCCCACATCCTTTTTACCACCTAGAATTGGTTGAAAGTTTATCAGTCTTTGATTTGATTTAACATTATTGGGAAATTTCGCACACCTGCTCATATAACCTTTACCCGACGTGCCATTTTTGCTATTAAAACCTTCCTTCGTAAAATCATAGTATCTACATTTTACAATTGTTACCCCATTAGGACCATCAACCAACTTTTCAAAGTGTTTCCACACAAAATATCTTACTTTCATGCCTTTCCTTTTATTGCTTAAAGCTGAATCAACTTTATTTGTAGCTGTGGTTTCATTTGAACCCCCATTTTCTCCTATTTTACTTCGAATCTCTGCCATCTGTGAAGATAAAAAGTAAAACATGAAGGAATGATATGCCAAAAAGTAAAACATGAATCATACGACAGATATATAAGAGAAACGATAATCTATCACCAAAAGAACATGAAAAATAATGTATCAGAACTAAATTTTACTACAATATTACAATCACCTTTGTCTTTTAATTTTTTTGATTGTACCAAAACCCTAACCCACTTGTGCACATCTTCGTTCAATAATAACTTACCAAACATACAGAGAGCAAGAGATGAACACACAAAGAAAAAGAGTAGAAGATTGAGAGAGAGAGAGAGAGAGAGAGAGATGAACCAGAGAAGAGGAGTAGAATATAAATAGCTAGAGAGAGAGGGGGGGGGATCGAGAGCGTACCTACTGTGAATCGCGAGAGAAGGCAAAATCTAGAAGCCAGGCGCAACTTACAACGAGAGAGCTAGAAACATTTGTCTATGGTCTGTCTAAATTGAAGTAAAGTTTGAAAATGGTGGATTTTAGATTTCTAAACCTAAAACTAAAAGGGGGAAACGACTGGGTGTAAGCAGGTAACCAATAAAACGGGGGGAAAGGTACATATAGTGAAAATAAAAGGTGGGAAATATTTTAAAAAACTAAGAATAAAAGGAAGTAAAATTTTATAACTTTTATGTTTAAGCTATATATAATATGTATATTATGTAATTTAGTATGTATTTCGATACGGTATTCGGTATTTCAGTATTTTATTTTCAAATATCAAATACCACACCTAAAATTTTAACCAAATACCATATCAAGTACCAAAATACCAAATATCAAAAATTTCGATTTCGGTATGGTAATTCGGTATTTAACGAATTATGCACAGCCCTACTCTAAGAGTTTTTTTTGGGGGGGGGGGGGTCGAACAGTCTTATGGGATTGAGTGAGGATTTGCGAACCGTTGGATCAAGCGTGACAAACAACTGAGATCAAATAAAAGTAAAACGGGGTCATATTGGGCGTTTGAAAACTGGACCGGGGAGCGAGATTTGGGCTGGGGCGATTTGAGGGGAATTATGGCCATTAAAATTGTTTTTGGCCCAATTCTAACATACACCTTAATTCCTTTCTTTATTTTCCCTTTTATTTTTAATATTTTCTTTTGATTTTAAATTCTAAACCAAATCCTAATTCAAATCTAATTTGCATAATTAACCGTAATTATTTATTTTCTAACATTTAAATAGTTAATTAACTTAACACTAATGAAATGAAATTATTAATTTAAAACTAAAATATAAAAATGTAAAAATGACCATTATATTTTTGTGATTTTCATTTAATAATGCATTTAGTTAATG
>ML332698.1:0-18303 GCA_005239505.1 Nicotiana paniculata
GAAGGGTTAAGATCGCGATCTCTTCAATTCTTCTCTAATCTATATACGGCTTTCCCAAGCATATCATAGAGAGTATATAGAACCTAATTAATGGCTAATTAATTAAGCAATTAAACACAGAATTGAAGAAACAACCATATATTGAGTAAACTATATTCAAAGTTAAATTAATATTGAATGACAATATTCATGGCTAAACCACAACCCCAGAACAATGGGTGTTTATCCACTCATACTATGATCAAACAATTGCATAAGTGTGCATGAACTGCAAATACTTGAATAAAAATGAAGAAAGCTGATAATTCTTGCTCCTTCAATGATTCTGTGTGTGTATTTTGCTCCCAAATTCGTCTCCCCCCTTCATGATGTGTTCTTGGGTCTATTTATACGGTTGGGATAAACCCTACCCGTGTAAGAGACTCCTATCCTGGCTTGGAAACACTTAAAAACCTTTAAANCCCTTTGGACATTAGAGTTAGGAGGCTGCCTTCAGTCAAGTCGGAGACACCGAGGTAGTCCTGCAGGTGTCCGTAGGCCTTGCCGTCCCCTTCTATTTCTTTATTTCTGTTCTAGTTAATTCAGAAACAGATGTATTTACTTCTTTCAGACCATTACATGTATTATTCATAGATAGCCCGTGATATTGTGACTCCAAAGATCTGGGATTTGGTTATTTTGATCATTTTGGTATTTCGTAAAGCAGTGGATTGAGTTATAGATACATAGTCTGTTTCATTTTCATACTTTTATTTATGAAAAATATTGTATTTCACCCGTATTCGTCTAATAATAAAGGATTATTAAAAATTTGAATATTCACGTTGCCTTGCCTAGCGGGTTCAGCGTTAGGCGTCATCACTGTCCCGACGGTGAAAGTTTTGGGCCGTGACATGTAGACATAGTTGCAAAGCAATTTTAATCAGTCTCAGTAGATAAAATAGGACATTGAAAAGGATTCGAAAATATAAAGCGCATAAATCAATCAGTTATGGAGGTGTAGATAGAATAGGAGTTTTGGTTGGAAGCTCATGTTTGGGAGCACCATCAGTCGTGGGTTTCTAACTAACTGCTTTTCTCCATTTTTTCTCAGTCGTGGGTAGTTGTTGATTAAAAAATAAAAACTAAGAAAGTGTGAGGATTTTATTTATTTTATAAAAGCCAATCAAAAAAGGGGAGGAATTCTACTTTAATAGGTAAGTGTAATAATAAATATAAATATATGAATAGATTAACTCCAAAAATTCAATCGTGGGAGGATTGGAAGTTTTTGATTATTTTATAAAAGCCAATCAAAAAAGGGGAGGAATTCTATTTTTAATAGGTAAGTGTAATAATAAATAATAAATATAAATAAATGAATAGATTAACTCTAAAAATTCAATCGTGGGAGGATTGCAAGTTTTTGAAAGTTGATAAATGTAATTTCATTTTTCTGATTTGTAGTTTGAATTTGAAGCTCCAAGAATGTTGGAGAGTTGTCCTAAGATTAGACATGTGCTAAAATTATGGGTATTCCACTTGGCAGCCTAGCATTTTTTGCTTTTGTTATTCTATATAGATAGACTAGGTATGTGTAATCATAAATATATAAATATATGAATATATTAACTCCAAAAATTCAATCGTGGGAGGATTGAAAGTTTTTGATTATTTTATAAAAGCCAATCAAAAAAGGGGAGGAATTCTATTTTTAATAGGTGAGTGTAATAATAAATAATAAATATAAATAAATGAATAGATTAACTCCAAAAATTCAATCGTGGGAGGACTGCAAGTTTTTGAAAGTTGATAAATGTAATTTCATTTTTCTGATTTGTAGTTTGAATTTGAAGCTCCAAGAATGTTGGAGAGTTTTCCTAAGATTTTACAAAAGGTACTTTATCGAGCGATTCTTGCCTTACTTGGGATTGCAACAAACGGTACAGTTGATCTGCACAAGATGTTGTTCGTCACTACTGATTATTTGTCTAAACGTAGTGAGAAAGGCATTTTCTCTCCTATGCATATGGTTCAATGCAAAAAAATGTGTAGACAGTATCACAATTTGGCATACTTTGATTTTAAGCTTGGTGTAGCTTAAAGAGAGTGAATGGAAAATTGTGGGAAAAGAAATGGAGGGAAGTGAAATTTTGAATTAGTGCACTTTGTCCCTCATTGGAAGAAGTAAAGAAAATCTATGTGTATATATAGAGAAGCTCTTCTTCTAGCTCTTAAAGAGTTGAAAAGAAGGCAAGCCTCGCGCCGTCGTCGTCGTCGCTCGACTTCGGCTTCAGTCAAAGATTGATTGATTAATCTTTTTGGACAAAGGTCCGGTCCTGTAACGACCCTGTCGGTCATTATAAGAATTTGCGCCCCGATCCCCTATTTACCGCTTCTCCCATGTCTATTTATGTTATTGGAACTTGTCGGAGCGCTAAGTATTGAAATCTGGGGTGATTTTGGACTCATAGTACATAAATGTGGAATTTAGCTTTAGAAATCTGGCCGTAGCTAGAGCTGTGTGAAGACAGATCCGGAATGGAATTCCGTCGACTACGTTAGCTCCGTTGGGTGATTTCGGGGTTAGGGGCGTGCTCGGAATGTGTTTTCGAGGTCGGTTGTGGATTTAGGCTTTAATTGGCGAAAGTTAGAATTTCGGGGATTTCGGCCGATAGGTGAGATTTGGATATCGGACTCGGAATGGACTTCCGAAAGCTACATCAAGTCTGTAATGTCGTTTATGACCTGTGTGCAAAATTTAAGGTCATTCGGATGAGTTTAGACGTATTTCGACGTCGGATGTGAATTCTAGAAATTTCCTAAGTTCTTAGATTTGAAACTAAGCATAATTGATGATTTTGATATTATGAGATGTTGTTTTTAAGGCTCGACCAAGTTTGAATGAGGTATTAGGGTTGGTTGGAAGGGTTGGTTGAGGTCCCGGGGGTCTCGTGTGTCTTTCGGGTCCTCAAACAGGCATGTTTTTGGATTAAAGCCTTTGCTGGTTTTGCTGGTTTTACAGCAGCAGTTGAGTGTTCTCTGCGATCGTGTGAATAAGTCTGCGATCGCGTAGTGTTAGGTTGAGGTGGTCAGAGATTGAGCTTCACGATCGCATAAGACCAGCCGCGATAGCATTGTTCTGGTCAGTTAGTCTCCGCGATCGCACGCCCAGGATCGCGATCGCGTAAAGTATTCGAAGGCTGAGGGAGGTGCAGTGTTTGCTTTATGCGGTAACGTGGCCTACACCGCGATCGCATTGCTGTAGAGTCAGAAGGTCCGCAATCGCAAACCTTTAATCGCGATCGCGATGGAGGAAGTTCAGGCCCGTGTTTCATTACTCTCCACGATCGCGACTCATTGTACGCGATCGCATAAGGCAAATGCCTGGGCAGAATATTAAAACCCCAAATCTGAGGGTTTATGTAATTTTCCATATTTTTGAACTTGAGAGGTCGGGAAGGGCGATTCTTGAAGACTTTTCCACCTGGGTAACTTGGATAAGTGATTTCTATCCATTATAGATCAATTTCCATGATTCCAATCTTAAATCCAACCTTTAATTTTGAAAATTATAGGGAAAATGGGATGAACTTCATAGACCGAATTATTGAGTTTTGATTGGGTATTTGACCTCCGATTTGAGAGATTCTTATATGGCTAGACTCGCGATTGAATGGGTCTCCGGAAAATATAAATTTTACCTGATTCCGAGAAGTGGGCCAGGAGGACTTTTTGGGCGAATTAGCTTATAAATAATTATCTATTTTGTTCCCTTGAAGTGATATTTACACCATGCAATCGATTTGAATAGATTTGGCCACTTGGAGTCAGATACTCGTGGCAAGAGCTTGGTATTGAGTTGATTAGCGCAGTCCAGGTAAGTGGCTTGCCTAATTCTGTGTTGGGGATCTTTCCTTAGGCATTTTTATACTGATTTTATTATGTGGACGCCGTGTACGCGAGGTGACGAGTGCGTACACGGGTCATTGTTGCTAAAATCCTATTTTTCTCCCATGAAAACGCTCATTTTCATTCATATATTATTGTTTCCTATCTTAATTGAGTCGATAGCCTAAGTGTAAGCATGCCTACCTATTCTGACTTGAATTCCTCTTATTTGCTACTAGTCACATCATGCTTAGGTAGTTTTACTCTATCCTTACTTGTTGTTTTTCCTGGATTGTTTACTTAAGCCATAATTGACATACTTCTGTTTTGCACATTTAAATTGGGACTACGGACCGAGATCCGGGAGCTTTCCCCCTGTACTAAATTTCATATTTAAATTGGGACTACGAACCGAGATCCGGGAGCTTCCCCCTGTACTGAAATGCATATTTAGATTGGGACTACGGATAGAGATCCGGGAGCTTTCCCTTATACTGCATAGCATATTTAAATTGGGACTACAGACCGAGATCTGGGAGCTTTCCCCGTGTACTGCATTGCACATTTACTGTTGAGATATATGTTGTGCTGAGCCGAGGGCTCTCTTTATGTTATTAAACCTTTCCGTCTTCGTTAATCCTGTTATCATTTCTTATCTGTATTTCACTGTTTTAAAATTTTAGATTGACTTGTTCTTACAAACTCAGTAGGGCCTCAACCTGACCTCGTCACTACTTGATTGGGGTTAGGCTTAGCACTTACGGAGTACCGAATGTGGAGTACTCACGCCCTTTCCTGCGCATGTTTTCCCCATGTGCAGATCCAGGTACCAGCACCCAGTTTCGTGGTTAGGAGTCGTCTACCAGCATCCAGGAGACAGCGAGGTAGTTCTGCCGCGTCCGCGGAATCCCACGAGTCCCCTTCTACTCTATTATAGGCATAGAAGACTTGCATATTTTTCCGTTGTTTCATTGTATAGAGCTACATTTAGTAAAGAGCTTGTGACTATGGTGACATTCCGGGTTTTGGGAAGTATAAATGTATATGATGAGTAGCTACTTTACATCTACTTGATATCTTTTCTGTCTTTAGTTTATTGTTCTGTCATTTCTGCAAATTTTAGGCTTACCTAGTCATAGAGACTAGGTGCCGTCACGATACCTTTCGAAGGGTAAATTGGGTCGTGACAGGTCCGTTTTTCCCGGATTATTTTAAATCTATTTTTAATTTTCCCGCAATCTTCACACCTGTTCCAACAGCTATGGCTGTTATGAAAGGTTGCAAAACCTTTTCAGAAATTCTGAAAGGTTACAAAACCTTTTCAGAAACAGTACGAAATTGGCTATAAATATGTCTTGGACCCAGAATATTTACTTACTAATTTTTTTGATCTTCTTTTTCTTCTTCTGCACAAAAATATTTCAGTGTGTTTTACGACCATCAAGTGGTTCGCCGATCACCGGAGTTTTTGGTACCGATACACCGGTGAGTTAAATCGTTCTATCTTGGGAGGATATAATCCAAAACCTCGGGTACTTGAGGGGAATAATTTCCTTAAGGACACACTGTGCATTCTGTGGGCTCGGTTTATTCTTGTATTATTTTTTTTTATCGCCTGGACTAGCGCACCGTGCTAAGAACGCGATAGTGGTCGTGCTAGTCAGGTTTCTTAGTGTCCCAGGTAAATCTCACTAGCACGGCCGCGCTAAGCCCGCGCTAGTGAGGTTTCTCACTGTTTCTGTATTTTCAGAAAATTTATTGTTTATTTTACAACAATACAGATTACTAACAATCTTAAGGAAATTATTAATTTTTTTTTTGTATTCTGTTTGTGGAGATTAAAACCTGTGTGTTTTCTACTCCTTTTGAATTTTATTATTCTGATTTGAAGATATAAAAAACTTCATCAGAATTTTGAAATTCAGAAAATGATTTGAAGAACATAAAAACTTTATCGTTTTCTGTGAAACAATATATAAAAACTTCGATTTTTATTTATTATACATACTGTTTATTGTTGATTACAATATTGTTTACTGTTCTGGTTTTGCCATTGATAGAACTCTTCTGTTGTTGACAGTGAGAAATGGCAATTGATAACGGAAATTCTTCTGACATTGTTGCGGCAATGACGATAGCCTCGTCAAGCCGGACTGTTGTTCCACCGGCAGAAAAACCAGGGAAATTTTATGGAGCCAACTTCAAAGGATGGCAGCAAAGGGTGTTCTTCTGGCTTACCACACTTGGTATGCAGAAATTCACTAGTGAAGAACCTCCAGTGCCTGCTGTGGACATGTCGTACAACGAGAAGTTTATGATTGTTGAAGTATGGAAGCAGGCAGATTTTCTTTGCAAAGGCTATATCCTAAGAGCTTTAGAGGATGACTTGTACAATGTGTACAGTGCGATGAATACTTCGAAAGAATTATGGGACACACTTGAGAAGAAGTACAATACGGAAGATGCATGCTCGAAGAAATTTGTGGTTGCCAAGTTTCTAGACTATAAAATGATATACAGCAAAACTGTGGGAACCCAAGTTCAGGAGCTTCAACTTATTTTTTATGACCTTATTGCTGAAGGTATGGTTGTGAATGAAGAATTTCAAGTGGCTGCAATGATTGAAAAGCTGCCTCTTTTATGGAGAGATTTCAAGAACTATCTTAAGAACAAGCGCAAAGAAATGAAGTTGGAAGATCTTGTGATTCGTCTCAGGATTGAGGAAGACAACAAAACAGCCGAGAAGAAGTCTCGTGGAAATTCAACGATCATGGGAGCTAATATCGTTGAGGAGACTGCTCCAAAAAGTAAGAAGAGGAAGAGATCTTCTGGACAGACTAAGGAGCAGAACAAAAAGAAATTCAAAGGCAACTGCCACAACTGTGGAAGAGTTGGTCACAAAGCCCTTGATTGTCGTCTCCCGAAAAAGGATAAGAAGAAGGGACAGGCCAACATAGTGGAGAATAATGATGACATTGATGATCTTTGTGCAATGCTTTCGAATGCAACTTAGTTGGAAATCCGAAGGAGTGGTGGATTGACTCCGGAGCCACTCGACATGTTTGTGATGTCAAAGAAGCATTTGCGACTTACTCTACCCGTTGGTCCCGAAGAATAGATTTCCATGAGAAATAATTCAACATCCAAGATTGAAGGTTATGGGAAGATATTCTTAAAGAAGACTTCCGGCAAGGTGTTACCGCTCAACAACGTTTTTCTTGTTCCTACTATTAGGAAGAATTTAGTTTCTACTTCTTTACTTGTGAAGAATGGATTCAAATGTGTATTTGTCTCTGATAAAGTTGTTGTNTCAAGTGATTTATGGCATATTCGTTTAGGACATGTCAATTATAAAACCTTGTGGAAGTTAATTAATTTAGAAGTATTGCCTAAATCGAGTGTAATAAATCGAAATGCCAAATATTTGTTGAATCTAAGTTTGTAAAACATCCTTATAAGTCTATTGGAGGAATTCAAATCCTTTAGACTTAATTCATACTGACATTTGCGATATGAATTCAACACCATCTCGAGGTGGGAAAAAGTATTTTATTACTTCTATTGATGATTGCACTCGATATTGTTATGTATTTGCTTAATAGTAAGGATGAAGCAATTGAAGCATTTAAGAAATACAAGAATAAAGTAGAGAATCAATTGAATAAAAAGATCAAAATGATTAGAAGTGATAGAGGTGGAGAATATGAATCTCCGTTTGAAGAAATATGTTCGGAATATGGAATTATCCATCAAACTATTGCCCTTACACACCTCAATCCAACGAATTACGGAAAGAAAAAAATCGGACATTAAAGGAAATGATGAATTCTTTACTAATAAGTTCCGGATTACCACAGAGTTTGTGGGGGAAAGCTATCCTTACAGATAACCGAATACTCAACAGAGTACCCCACAGCAAAACGCAATCTATTCCATATGAAAAATTGAAAGGAAGAAAACCTAACTTGAAATATTTCAAAGTGTGGGGTTGTCAAGCAAAGGTACAAGTTCCTTTACCTAAAAGGGTTAAAATCAGACCAAAAACAGTAGATTGTGTTTTCATTGGATATGCTACAAAAAGTAAAGCATGTCGTTTTTTGGTCCATAAATCCAATAATCCCAATATTCATCTTAATACGGTAATGGAATATGATAATGCTGAATTCTTTGAAAGCATTTATCCGTATAAAGCTGAATGCGAGTCGTTAAGTGAAAGACCTAAACGACCTCGGGAAGAACCAAAGGAAAATAATCCAAGTGTAGAAGATCCAAGGCGTAGCAAACGTCAAAGAACATCTACTTCCTTTGGACCAGATTTTGTGACATTCTTGCTTGAAAATGAACCTCAAACTTTTAAAGCAGCTATGTCGTCTTCTGATTCGACGTTTTGGAAAGAGGAAGTCAATAGTGAGATTCAATCAATTTTTGATAACCATACATGGGAATTGGTTGATCTTCCTCCTGGGAATAAGCCGTTAGGTTTGAAATGGATCTTTAAACGGAAAATGAAAGCTGATGGCACTATTGACAAATATAAGGCAAGACTTGTTGTCAAAGGTTATAGACAAAAAGAAGTCCTTGATTACTTTGACACCTACTCGCCAGTAACGATAATAACATCTATTAGGATGTTAGTGGCATTAGTGGCCGTGTATGGTGTTGAAATCCATCAAATGGATGTCAAAACAGCTTTCTTAAATGGAGAATTGGAGGAAGAGATTTACATGGAACAACCTGAGGGTTTTGTGGTTCCTGGTAAAGAAAAGAAAGTGTGCAAACTTGTTAAGTCGCTTTATGGACTTAAACAAGCACCCAAACAATGGAATGCCAAACTTGACCAAACACTGTTGGCAAGTAGGTTTAAAATCAACGAGTGCGACAAATATGTTTACATTAAAAACACTCCGGGTCATGAAGTCATTGTTTGTTTATATGTTGATGACATGTTGATAATAGAAAAATCATGTCAGATATAAATGCTACAAAACACATGTTGGTAGCAAATTTGATATGAAAGACTTAGGAGTTGTTGATGTGATCTTAGGAATCAGAATTCACAAGACTCCACAAGGTCTAGCATTATCACAGTCTCACTACATTGAAAAGATATTTGACAAGTTCAAGTATTTGGATTTCAAAATTGCCAAGACTCCAATTGACGTAAGTTATGCACTTCAAGAGAATGCAGGTGAAAGTGACTCACAACTGGACTATGCAAGAGTATTGGGAAGTTTGATGTATATAATGAATTGTACGCGACCAGATATAGCATGTGCTATTAGCAAACTGAGTCGATTTACAAGTAATCCCAATCAAATACATTGGATGGAAATGAAACAAATTTTGGGGTATCTGAAACATACCAAAAATTATGCTTTGCATTATAACAAATATTTCTCCATGACCGAGGGATATAGTGATGCAAATTGGATCACCGAATCATCTGAAGTTAAATCCACGAGTGGATATGTTTTCACAATTGGGGGTGGAGAAGTTTCTTGGAAATCATTCAAACAAACGTGCATCGCCCGTTCTACAATGGAATCTGATTTCATAGCTTTAGATAAGGCCGGAAGAAGTTGAATGGATCCGGAATTTCTTGGAAGATATTCCATTTTGGCTCAAATCTTTGGAACCTATTTGTATACATTGTGATCAAGCGGAAATAGGGAGGGCAGGGAGCATTATGTATAACGGAATATCTCGTCATATACGACGGAAACATAATACCGTTAGACAACTACTCTCTAGTGGTGTTATCACAATTGACTACGTAAAGTCAATAGATAACGTGTCGGATCCACTTACAAAAGGCCTATCTAGAGAGACAATTGAAAGATCATCAAAGGGAATGAGGTTAAGGCCTAGGACAAGTCATCATGGCGGTAACTCTACCTAGCAGACTGGAGATCCCAAGAGCTAAGTTCAAAGAGATCAAACAAAGTCATGAATGACGGTTCAACATTGTCAAATAACTCAACCCATTCTCGTGATAAAGACAATGTTCATAAATCAAGGTAAAGCATTAAGACTTTTTTGATGAGTCAATAAAGCTTAAAGCTCTTTAATGATTTGCTAAGTCTGGAAGGATATGACCAGATAGTGTGTCTTTAGGATTACACGTTTAGAAATCACCTATGTGAGTGTGAAGTGTAAGCCGCTTCAAGGGGAATGAAAGTAAATGCCCATTCGCTAAGCACTCATGAAATCATGCGGTGTTCATAGCTGAAACGAACACAACCGTGAGAACCATAGATGGTTAAGGATTGATTGTGTGACTTATGTTGTCTAGGTATACAACAAAGCTCGACAGTTCAAAGATATCAAATCTACCGATTGACCGAGTATATCCGATATAAGTTCACTACGGAAAGTTCAAAGGGAAATATTCTTATCCAGATGCAATTAATTCTTGCATGTAAAACACACACACGTCTGTGCATTCCTTTATTTTATAGTCATTCCCCATTCATGTGGGGGATTTTTGGTCTTTAAGTTTATCGTAGCTTAATTTTAAGCTTAGTCTAGCTTAATTTTAAGCTTGGTGTAGCTTAAAGAGAGTGAATGGAAAATAGTGGGAAAAGAAATGGAAGGAATTAAATTTTGAATTAGTGCACTTTGTCCCTTGTTGGAAGAAGGAAAGAAAATCTATGTGTATATATAGAGAATCTCTTCTTCTAGCTCTTAAAGAGTTGAGAAGAAGGCAAGCCTCGCGCCGTCGTCGTCGTCGCTCGCTCGACTCGGCTTCGGGTTCGGGCTCGGGCTCGGGTTCGATCAAAGATTGAAGATTAATCTTTTTGGACAAAATTCTTTTCAAATTATTTAATTAATTAATGGAAAAGAATTCAAATCCGGAATGACCCGCGACCCGGTCCGACCCGTTTTCTTTCCCGGATTATTTTAAATCGTTTTTAAATTTCTAGCAATATTCATACCTGTTCAGAACAGCCACAACTATGGCTGTTCTGAAAGGATTCACACATGTTCCAACAGCTATGGCTATTCGGAAAGGTTGCAAAACCTTTTCAGAAACATTACGAAATTGGCTGTAAATATACCTTGAATCCCAGAATTTTTACTAACTAAATTTTCTGATCTTCTTCTTCTTCTGCACAAAATATTCCAGTGTGTTTTACAGCCTTCGAGTGGTTCGTTGTTGACCGGCATTTTTGGTACCAACACTCCAGTGAGTTAAATCGTTCTATCCTGGGAGGATATATTCCAAAACCTCGGGTACTTGAGAGAAATAATTTCTTTAAGGACACACTGTGTATTCAACGGGCTCAATTTTTTCCTACACTGTTTTCAGAATTCATTTTTGATATTCTTGTTCTACTAACTTTCTGTTTCTGTATTTTTTCAGAAAGTTTAATTTATTGTACAGCGATACAAACTTTTTAACAATACCATCCATATTTTCAAGATTTGAATTTTCTAAATATCTTTTGCAGTTCCTATTATTACCGTCTTTCTACTGTTTCACCAATTGAGAAAGGATAAAAGAGAAAGAAATGGAAAAAACAGAACAACACACGTTGAAATCTCTTCCTCTAGCAGGATGCATACAACTTTTGATCAATATGAAACTTAAGTTACATTTCCATTTGCCAATGTTCTCTGCCATTCATTCACATATGAAATAAATTTAACACACTCTTATCAAACAGAAGTTCTAACAACATCTCTTTTTCTTTAACCCACGAAGGTTGCTTCTCACTTGTATTCATAAGATAATACTTAACCTTTGTGTTCCAATTAATTACAGTATTAAATTTAATATTAATTGAATATTTATGAAGCACCAAAATATTGTATACAGCAGTAGATGGAAATTCAGACAAACATCACACAACTTCACCCTGGCAGTTACTTTATTGCACCAAATCAATAACGCTATATCCTATTTTATGTACTTCAGACTTACTTTTATCTTTCCACCGATTCCCCAATGTTTGTCTCCTATTATATTTTTCACATTTCCTTTTCCCTCAATTATTTTCCGAGACAGACTCGATATCCTCCTTCTACTTTGGTTCAAACTCATGATAACCATCTCTTCCTAATTCGCTAACCATTCAAACATCAATTCATTTTTTTCTGCTAAAAATTGAAGAGGGACCACAGACAAAGAAGGAAAAGCTGAATTAGTATTTCAGAAAACATAAAAGAAGAATCAAATCGCAGCATTACTAACACTACACTTTTGTTAACATCATACGCTTAGTGTGTTTTACTTTACGTTGGCTTCAGAAATTTTCATTTTTGTTCTCTTTGAAATACATTTAGGTGTTTCTTCATTTCTTTTGTTAAGCAGCCACTAATTTCTATGAGGTCCATCCCATTGGTTGGCAAAAGTTGTCAATAGCCTTATGCCTATTTTGCCTATGCTATGGCAAAGATCTTTGGTGAAAGATTTTACTTGGAGTCAAAGTTTAAGATTTGTGGAGGAGAATTAATAATTCTCATGTAGCATTCTTGGGGATTAAGTTTTGCTCTCCTATAAAAGGGGAGCTCTTTCACTTCTTCAATCACACCAATAAAGAGAGAAAGAAAGAGTGAGGCATCACAGTCAGAGTATAAGAAATAGTCTGTGGAGAAAAATAGAGAGTGTGTGCGATATTGTAATGAGGTGAAAATATCAAAAGAGCGTTATTTCTTTTGAGTATTGTAGGTCTTTGAAGTATTTTACTCGGGTCTACAAAGTGTAAAATTCCTTACTAATATCAGTTGCTCCTCTCGGGGCCGTGGTTTTTCCCTTATTCAGAAGGATTTTTCACGTAAAAATATTGGTGTCATTATCGCTCTTTTATTATTGTTGATTATCGTATCTCGGTGCTACGTTATTATTCCCCTTTTATTACCGTGAATATTATTTCTGTGGAGGGTTTATTCCCAACAACTGGTATCAGAGCACAGGTTTTGCTCGTTCACAGGAATACTATTCACTGTCGGTAGTACTATACTCGGAGATAAATAAAAATGTCCGGAGTAAAGTACGAGGTAGCAAAATTCAACGGAGATAGCG
The DNA here is from genome assembly GCA_005239505.1 of Nicotiana paniculata. Taxonomy (NCBI): domain Eukaryota; kingdom Viridiplantae; phylum Streptophyta; class Magnoliopsida; order Solanales; family Solanaceae; genus Nicotiana; species Nicotiana paniculata. The sequence continues at coordinate 12,896 of ML332698.1, forward strand.
GTTTCTCAACATGGCAAAGAAGGATGAGGGATCTGCTCATTCAACAGGGATTACACAAGGTACTAGATGCTGATGCCAAAAAGCCTGATACCATGACAGCTGAGGATTGGGATGACTTGGATGAAAAGGCTGCTAGTGCAATCAGGTTACACTTATCAGATGATGTGGTAAATAATATCATTGATGAAGATACCGCATGTAGTATTTGGACAAGGTTGGAAAACCTATACATGTCCAAAATGCTGACAAATAAATTGTACCTGAAGAAACAGTTACACGCCCTACACATGGGTGAAGGTACGAATTTTTTGTCACATTTAAATATTTTTAACGGACTAATCACACAGCTTGCCAATCTCGGAGTGAAAATCGAGGAAGAAGATAAAGTCATCTTTTTGAACTCGTTTCCATCTTCATACGATAATCTGGCAACAACCATCCTGCTCGGTAAGACTACCATTGAGTTGAAAGATGTCACATCGGCTCTTCTACTCAATGAGAAGATGAGAAAGAAGCCTGAAAATCAAGGACATGCTCTTATCACAGAAGGCAGAGGCGGGAATTATCAAAGGAGTTCGAGCAACTATGGTAGATCCGGAGGTCGTGCGAAGTCCAAGAACCGATACAAATCAAAAGCCAGAAATTGCTACAATTGCGATCAACCAGGTCACTTCAAAAGAGATTGACCAAATCTAAGGAAGGGCAAAGGTGAAAACAGTGGCCAGAAGAATGACGACAACACAACCTCCGTGGTGCAAAATAATGATAATGTTGTTCTCTTCATAAATGACGAAGAGGAATGCATGCATTTGGCAGGTCCAGAGTCGGAATAGGTGGTTGACACATCAGCATCTTACCATGCCACACCGGTAAGAGATCTTTTTCACATATATGTAGCAGGTGATTTTGGCACTGTGAGAATGGGTAACACAAGTTACTCAAAGATTGCGGGGATTGATGACAATTGTATCAAGACAAATGTCGGATGCACGTTGGTTCTAAAAGACGTGCGGCATGTACCTGATTTGCGGTTGAACTTGATCTGGGGAATTTCTTTAGACCGAGATGGATACGAGAACTATTTTGCAAATCAAAAGTGGAGACTCACCAAGGGATCATTGGTGATTGCAAAGGGAGTTGCTCGTGGCACGTTGTATATGAAAAATGCATAAATATGCCGAGGTGAATTGAACGCGGCACAAGATGATATTTCTACAGATTTGTGGCACAAAAGAATGGGTCATATGAGCGAGAAGGGATTGATGATTTTTGGTAGGAAATCACTCATCTCTTTTGCCAAAGGTACAACGGTAAAACCTTGTGATTACTGTTTATTTGGTAAGCACCATAGAGTCTCATTCCAGACATCGTTTGAAAGAAAATTGAATATACTTGATTTTGTATATTCTGATGTTTGTGGTACAATGAAAATTGAATCGATGGGCGTAACAAATATTTCGTTACTTTTATTGATGATTCTTCACGTAAATTGTGGGTTTACATCTTGAAAACCAAAGATCAGGTGTTTCAAGTTTTCCAGAAGTTTCATGCTCTGGTGGAAAGGGAGACAGGTCGAAAGCTAAAGCGTCTCCAAAGTGACAATGGAGGTGAGTACACTTCAAGAGAATTTGAAGAGTATTGTTCAAGTCATAGGATCAGACATGAAAAGACAGTTCCTGAAACCCCACAGCACAATGGCGTAGCCGAGAGGATGAACCGCACCATTGTTGAGAAGGTGAGAAACATGCTCAGAATGGCTAAACTGCCTAAGTCATTCTAGGGTGAAGCAATTCAAACAGCCTGTTACCTGATGAATAGGAGTCCATCAGCTCCATTGGAGTTTGACATCCCAGAGAGAGTTTGGACCAATAAGGAGGTGTCCTACTCACATCTAAAAGTGTTCGGTTGTAGAGCTTTTGCACATGTGCCAAAGGAGCAGAGAACAAAGTTGGATGATAAATCCGTTCCTTGCATATTCATCGGATATGGAGATGAAGAGTTCGGGTACAGATTATGGGATCCTGTAAAGAAGAAGTTCATCAGAAGCAGAGATGTAATCTTCTGAGAAAGTGAAGTTGGAGCTACTAATAATATGTCAGAAAATGCCAAGAATGGTATAATCCCTACCCTTGTTACCATTCCTTCTACTTCTAACAATTCCATAAGTGCATAAAGTAGGGCCGACGAGGTTACCGAGCAGGGGGAGCAACCTGGTGAGGTTATTGAGCAGGGGGAGCAACTTGATAATGATGTCGAGCAAGTGGAGCACCCCACTCAGAGAGAAGAACAACCTCAACCTCTAAGGAGATCAGAAAGGCCAAGGGTAGATTCATGCAAGTACCCTTATACAGAGTATGTCCTCATCAGTGATGGGGGGAGCCAGAAAGTTTTAAAGAGGTGTTGTCCCATCCAGAAAAGAACCAGTCAATGAAAGCCATGCAAGAAGATATGGAATCTCTACAGAAAAATGGCACGTACAAGCTGGCTGAACTTCCAAAGGGTAAAAGACCACTCAAATACAAGTGGGTCGTTAAACTCGAGAAAGATGGAAATGGCAAGCTGGTCAGATACAAAGCTCGATTGGTGGTTAAAGGCTTCGAACAGAATAAAGGTATAGATTTTGATGAAATTTTCTCACTTGTTGTCAAAATGACTTCTATTCGTACAATCTTGAGCTTAGAACCTAGCCTAGATCTTGAAATGGAGCAGTTGGATGTGAAAACTGCATTTCTTCATGGAGATTTGGAAGAGGAAATTTATATGGAGCAACCAGAAGGATTTGAAGTAGCTGGAAAGAAACACATGATGTGCAAATTGAATTAGAGTCTTTATGGGTTGAAGCAGGCACCAAGACAGTGGTACATGAAGTTTGACTCATTCATGAAAAGTCAAGCATATATAAAGATTGTAGGACAAGACAAGGAGCTGATTGCAAAGTTGAAGAGAGATTTGTCCAAGTCATTTGATATGAAGGACTTGGGCCCAGCACAACAAATTCTGGGGATCAAGATAGTTCGAGAGCGAACAAGCAGAAAGTTGTGGCTATCTCAGGAGAAGTACATTGAACTGTACTGGAATGCTTCAACATAAAAAGTGCTAAGTCAGTCAACACAGCTCTTGTTGGTCATCTGAAGTTGAGCAAGAAGATGTGTCCTACAACAGTGGAGAAGAAAGGGAACATGGCCAGAGTTCCTTATTCTTCAGCAGTCGGAAGCTTGATGTATGCAATGGTATGCACCAAACCTGTTGCTCATGCATTTAGTGTTGTTAGCAGGTTACTTGAAAATCCTGGAAAAGAACATTGGGAAGCAGTCAAGTGGATACTCAGGTACCTAAGAGGTACTGTAGGAGATTGCTTGTGTTTTGGAGGATCTGATCTAATCTTGAAGGGTTACACAGATGCTGATATGGCAGGTCATATTGATAATCGTAAATCTACTACTGGATACATGTTCACATTTTCAGGGGGAGCTATATCATGGCAGTCGAAGTTGCAGAAATGTGTCGCACTCTCTACAACTGAAGCAGAGTATATTGCCGCTACTTAAGCTGGCAAGGAGATGGTATGGCTGAAACGATTTCTTCAAGAACTTGGATTGCACTAGAAGGAATATATAGTCTATTGTGAAAGCCAAAGTGCAATAGACTTGAGCAAAAACACCATGTATCATGCAAGGACAAAGCATATCGACGTGAGATATCACTGGATTCGAGAAAGAATAGAGGATGGATCTATGTAGGTCAAGAAGATCCATACAACTGAGAATCCTTCGGATATGCTGACCAAGGTGGTACCCAGAGACAAGTTCGAGCTATGCAAAGAACTTGTCGGCATGCACTCAAACTAGCAACCCCGGTGTTGCCTCCTTCAGGTGAATGGGACTGGAGGGGGAGATTGTGAGGTCCATCCCATTGGTTAGCAAAAGTTGGCAATAGCCTTATGCCTATTTTGCTTATGCTATGGCAAAGATCTTTGGTGGAAGATTTTACGTGGAGCCAAAGTTTAAGATTTGTGGAGGAGAATTAATAATTCTCATGTAGCATTCTTGGGGACTAAGTTTTTCTCTCCTATAGAAGGGGAGCTCTTTCACTTCTTCAATCACACCAACAAAGAGAGAAAGAAAGAGTGAGGCATCACAGACAGAGTATAAGAAAATAGTCTGTGGGGAAAAATAGAGAGTGTGAGCAATATTGTAGTGAGGTGGAAATATCAAAAGAGGGTTATTTCTTTTGAGTATTGTAGGTCTTTGAAGTATTTTACTCGGGTCTACAAAGTGTAAAATCCCTTACTATAGTAATATTAGTTGCTCTCTCAGGGTCGTGGTTTTTTCCCTTATTCAACAGGGTTTTCCACGTAAAAATCTTGTTGTCATTATCGTTCTTTTATTATTGTTGATTATCGTATTTCGGTGCTACGTTATTATTCCGCTTTTATTACCGTGAATATTATTTCTGTGGGTAGTTTATTCCCAACAATTTCTTCATCTCTTCCTAGATTTTATTACTTTGATTATTTACTAAGAAAGAATTGCTTGGATTTGCTCAAGTACAAACCGGGTATAATCCTTATTTATCATTTTGTCTTGCCATACTCTTGAGAATCTGTTTGCATTGAATATATCAACGCCGCAAATGCAATTAATTTTCCTGAAATATCATATTTTACCTGATAATAATAGTAGTTACAAATTGTTCAAGATACATGCTACAGAGTCCGTATTTTCAATATTCCATTGTGTTTTTTTGCAATGAATAGTTTGATTTGCACTTCACATAACCATCTTTGCGACCTATTTGTTTTTAATATCTGACTTCACCAAACATTTCAAATTTTTCAATACTTTATAACAGGTTTAATGGAACTGGTATCTGCTATTGTTAAACAATTTACTGTGTCAACGAATGTTTCAGCCGGAAATTACACTACTGCTGCAGCTTCTACCAGTTTTAGCTAGGCAAGAGGATGCTTAAAATAAAACCGAAGAGATCGATATGCAACAACAGTGCAATGTAGCCAGAAGAATGATGAATTGGTTGATATCAAAAAGTGCAGATATCATTATGCCAGATTGAAGCAAAAGGTCGTATTAGTTCGGAAGAAATACGTAAATCACCCACAAAAGAAAATACTACTGGTTCACAAAATTGATGAAGTTACGACACTGCATAAGGAGACATGTGTTCACTCAACAAAATGGTATGTTGTTACTCATCAAGCTATCTCTCTTAACGATAATGCCTAAGTGGTTATCTATACTCTTTAAATTGATGTAGAAAACTAAAATAGTGATGTAGACAATGTTCAGTATCAAGGATAAAGCATTTAGGTTTTTTAATGAATTTTTAAATTTGATATGGGGTATATCAAATAGTGTATCTACGGGATGACACGTTTAGGAATCACCTAT
>MDKI01022304.1:0-16332 GCA_005239505.1 Nicotiana paniculata
TGATCAGACTATATTTCAAGCCATCTATTAGATACACATGTTCAATAGATCGTGTATCATCCTCACCTACCTTACCAAACCCAATGATTTCACCTTTCTTTCCGTTTCCAAAGGAGACATTTTCTCCTTTGAGACTTTCAAGTGAAAGGAACTGTTCCATGTTCCCAGTCATATGCTTTGAGCAGTCACTATCCAAGTACTAAATCTGGATGCCTCCTCTCACTTGAACCTACAAAAGGAATCAAAGGTTAGTCTTAAGAACCCAAACTAGTTTGGGTCCTTTTCTATGAAAGAATGGATGAATCAAATTTTTCCTGGCCCAATTTGGCAGCCAGTTTTTCCCTTTTACAAACCTCTCATTTTTTCGACTGGCCTGCTCTTTTGAAATACACTCATATTTGTAGTGTCCAGTCTTACCATAATGGTTGCAGATTTTATTCTCAAGAGTGAGATACTTTTTTTTGGGATCCCACTTGGACAATTGACTTCCAAAGCCAATCTCTCTCCTTTTTCTACTATGGTTCCCTTGAAGCCATATCAGGGCATCGGAGGATTTATTCCATTTACAGGTTCGATCTAATTCATGTTTGACTTTGCCAAGATCTTCTTTAAGAGATCTTATCTGCTCATCCTTGGCATACATTTTATCTTTCACTTTACCTATGTCTTCTTCTAACACAACATGAGAGTGATCAACTACCTTTTTACTGGATCCTAGTCTTAACTTTAAGTTTTCAGATTTTAGCTCTAGGATCTCAGTTTCGAGTGGATGAACCTGGTTCATCAAGACAGTGTTTTTCTTTTCAGATTCACTGACCCTTATTTCCAGGTCCATGCATTTTGCTTTTAGCATTGCACACTCTTTAGATAGTTGATCCTTCTCTTTGGTTGTTTCCTCAGAATCATCTATGAAGTCAAGTAGCAACTCAGAGAGTTTCTCCTTAGATAAAAACTTTATTTTAGTTTTAAGTTGTGAGATACTTACCTCTGGTTCTTCATAAGTCTCCTCATCAGATTCTCCAATTGCCATGAGAGCCTGATCTTCAGTCTCCCCATCTTATGATTCTTCATCTGAACTTCCCCCCAAGCAGCAGCCATAGCCTTTGTTGTATTTGTCTTAGGTTGAACCTGTTCCTTCTCTCATATCCTTCCTTCCTCCATTCTACTTCCTACTGAGGGCAGTTTTTGATGAGATGATCAGTCTTTCCACATTTGTAGCATCCCTCATTACCTGACCTTTCTGGTGCCTTTGCCTTGTTGAAGTTTCCTCCCCTGGAGATGCCCTTCTTCCTCATGAGAAAGTTTCTGAATTCTTTGGTTATCATGGCCATATCATCCTCCTCCAGATCATCTCCCTCAGTGATCCTCAGTGCTAGACTTCTCTCCTTATTTAGGGAATCCATCTTCATGGTTTTCCTTCTGAGTTTATAAGCAGTGAGGTTTCCAATCAACTCATCCAGTCTAGGGGTTGCCATATTTTTGGATTCCTAGATAGCAATGATCTTGCTTTCCCAGGAGATAGGGAGAACCCTTGTCAAGATCTTCTCTACCTTGTCTTCTTCAAGTATGATTCCAAGAGAATTGAGTTCAGTTGTCAAGGTTGTGAACCTTGTGTATATTTCCTGAATTGTCTCTCCTTCTTTCATAGTGAAGTTTTCATACTGAGAGTATAGTAGTGTAACTCTAGACCTCTTCACTTGAGTTGTTCCTTCATGGGCTACTTGTAGAGTATCCCAGATTTCTTTGGAAGTGGTGCAGCTTTGGATTCTACTGTATTCATCTGGTCCTAATCCACACACTAGCCACTTCTTTGCTTTGGCATTCTTCTCCCATTTCTTCAGATCTTCAGCCGTGCAGTGAGCCCTAGTCTTAGGTACATCTACACCTTCACCAGTTTTCTTCATTGTTGCAAGTGGTCCATCAGTGACTATGTCCCAGATTTCATAGTCCTCTCCAATAAGGTGGTCCTTCATTCTATTCTTCCACCAAGAATAGTACTGGCCATTGAAGAGTGGTGACCTTGCAGTTGATTGACCTTCCCAGTTCCCAGTTGGTGCACTCATCTTGATCTTTTCCAAGGTGTTAGCCTTTTCAAGGATAACCTTCTATGATACCAATTGAAGTTTTAGACGTCAATACCACACAATATTATAAGTTAATTGTGCAGTACCCAATTTTCGAGTGCTATCTAATAAGAAGAACCTGGTTCTTCTTGGTGTACTACTTACTTCTATTTGTGGAATATTAAAGCAGTAAAGTAAAGACACAGATATTTTACGTGGAAAACACCTGGCTCAAAAGGTGAAAAACCACGACCTACTCCTCAGTAGGATTTTCTCAAACACTTCACTAAAAACTCTGAGCCAGACGGACTTACAAAACAAACTCTTTTGTAATCGTAGGACTAACTCTAATCCTCTTTGTATCAACTAGCCTCTAGCTAATTTCTACAGACTTCAAGCTAACTCTAACTTGAACAATGTGTACCTATTACAATTGCTTCTATTAAATATGAAAAGATACAATGTTAAAACTCCTACTACAACCAACTAGAGTCACTGATAAACAGATGGAACTGTTTCTTCTAGTTGACTGTAGCCTTTGCACAATACCTCTTCTTGCAAATATCTGGGAATTTTTCTTTCAGAACTTGAATCAATTTATTCTTTGTGCGTCTCGAATTTTAGCAGTAATACTTTTGAGTATTTATAGAGTCAGTTGTTGAGCTTGTCTTCGAATTCCAGTTCAACTCTACCTGGGTGAACGAGTTCAAGTATAACTCAACTTCCTTCATTTATTTCTGTCCTAGATGAATTCGACTTCTGTTATCTTCATCAGTTTGTAATCTTTTCGTATTAGGAGACATCCTCTTAGTTCTTTGATACTAAGCAATCACTGATATCTCCTATGCTTGTACAATTCTTATGACAATTTCTCCGTTCAGGTGTGTATGCTTTGATGGACTTGGTTCAACTTGTCAACATTTGTCAATCGTCAAAACCCATTCAGTGACATGGGCCAACAGTCCTTAACTTCCAAATTTTGTGCCACTCACCGCACTTATATTACCAAATCCAATACGCGAGAACCCAAGAATTTCATCATAATTCCTAAACCACTAATAGGGTAAGCACTTCATCATATAGAAATCTTTTACTTAGCTCATTTCCGGAGAACCATTGCAGCACGTGACTGAATTCTCATACTCGCAGAAAATACCAACCTCAAGTGGTGGTCTAAACCACCATAACCTTCTAGGATCCATCTACAGATAACATGCCATAACACTCGAATTCCTCCACATAAAATTGATTACGGCAGTCGTCAAGCCTCGCACATACCGCCATAAAGCACATGTATAACTTAATGCGCTGAAGGAGCTGTTTATTGCCACCATCATGCCTATTCAACCATTTCTAGCCGATTCGACTTCTTCTAATTTACTTTGGACTTGCATCTAGAATAATAATAGTTCCATCCAAAACATAACGAACCCCAATCCACACTCATCCGGAGCGACCTTATTTCACGAGACCACACTGTCTCAAAACCCACGAACCATCTCATCCGGAGCGACCTTATTTCTTCATGCATCCGAAGTCATTTTACCTCATTCATCCAAATGCTACACTACAAGCCGAAGATAACATAAAACTCTTCAAGTCCCTTCTTCATAATCCGCTGCAAAAGCTCGATACTCAACCATATTATGGGCTCGAAATCACTAGGCGCCACACTTTAATCTTTGGATCAACTAGAACCGTTATTGAGAGTCACCCACTCTGACTTAGTCCCTAATAATAATCAACTCCAAGGCTGTTATAGCACATGAACACTCTCTCGATGAAGTACCGGACTAAATCACTTCCCTTGTAAATCACCTTCGTACGAAGCATAAATCCTGAATCTTCCCAAATCTTAAACATGAGTCAATAAGGCCAACTATAGCACACATTTATCAAGTCATTTTCTCAAGTTACCAATTATGTTCTCTTCCCTTAGCCATAATCATCCACCAATATGCTGATAACCGGAAACTTCACCAGTAGATAACCATGCAACCTAAATCGTAGGTGGGGGGCTCTCCTACTTAGTTTGGAGCCACCCATTACATAACTCTGGAACCAACCAAGATTCTTTCTTTATCGCCGACCTGATCTTGCACAACCAACTCGCCAAGCTCCTCGAAATCCTTCTGTTTGACCTTTCATGAACAATCTGAATCACTAACCACATTCACATATTCGACCTCTTACCAGATAGCCAGTAAAATTCTTCGTATCAAGCAAGCTCTTTTTTGTCGTATCTAATCTCCCCTGCATAATAGCCAATATTCCAAATTAAGTCTGTAGACCTAGTCACTGTCCCCCATGAGTCCCAAATCTCTCTACACTTTTCTCAAGGCGTGTAGCCATCCAACTACAGAACCCATATGCTACTCCGCCACTCTCCCACTTTGGTCAAACTCACTCCTTTAAGAAACCATTCGACTCTCGTTCCTCACTCTTGACCTTATAGAAAATTTAACCACCGCAAGGCATCCTCCACATGTACTTCCTCATCCTTCGCTGCCCAGATATTGCCTTAAGGGAAAATCTATTTTCGTAGCACTTGAACCAATAGATTACTACTAACTTTAAACCCCTTCAAAGTCATCTTTCTCGAGCCGTCAGCATTAGAAATACCCATTCACTCCCGAAATTGTTGCACTCTGCCATCTCTGACGACTGTTTTCGTAGCACCATCTCACATTACTCTGCCCTGAAGACAATTGATGAAGACCATAACACCGGAAAAGTTGACACATCCAATCAAGGGTGACGACACCACACTACTGATGAAAATTCTATCATGCTCGAAAATACCAAATCTTGTTATTCCATCAACCCAAACCTGAACATTCATAGTCTGATTGCCTTTTCTCCGCCGAAAATAAGATACCGAATCTCGGAACCATGCACTGAGTGAACCTCCTTTCAAGTCATTCACTACCCCGACACATAGGCAAGCTTCCTACCATCACATCAATATTGCGACAACAACTCCTGAGCATCATAGCAACCTGTGGATAGCCTCAAAGCTCTCAGAAGTACAACTATTGAGCTGAAATGACAGAATATCCTTCCGCAAGGCAACGACAATGGCCCAATCACCTACGCAGGGAGAGACATCTCGTACCACATTTGTAGTACCATTACATTTCTTCAATTCCCGATTTATAATAAGCGCTTCACGTTGCATAAGATTGAGTAGGAAAGAAACAAAGGCATATGCCTCAAAGGAATCAAACCGCACGATGAGGAATCAAGAAGGGAAGTACTCCTAACAGCCCTGTAGCCTCTCGAATATTAGTACAGACGTTTCCGTACCGATCCGTAAGACTCTACTAGACTTGCTCATGACTCGTGAGACCTAAGTGAACCCAGTGCTCTGATACCATGTTGTCACGATCCAAAATCCGTTAAAGGTCGTGATGGCGCCAGACACCACTGTCAGGCTAGCCAATATTAAATATTTAATTAAATTCTCTTTTTATATTTTTGAAATCATAAAGTTTTCTTCAGTTTTGACTAGTAACAGATGAACTTTATAAAATAAATAATAATGTTTTCTGATTTCAACACTAGATATCCCATAATCACCCTAGAACCCGGTGTCACAAGTGCATGAGCATTTAATAGGAAGTAAAATAAAATACAATAACTGTACGGAATACAAATTCGGACAGAAAGGAAGATACAAGTACTCTGAAGGAGACTTTGCTGGCTGCGGACGGTCTCATAAGATGCAGCTCACCTAAGTCCCCGTATCAACCACGCCGCTGCGCCCACAAGGCCACTATCCTTATATGTACCTGTACATCAAAATGTACAACAAATGTAGTATGAGTACGTAAACAACGCGTACCCAGTAAATATATCCTCTAACCTCGAAGAAGTAGTGACGAGAGGTCGACTCCGAAACTTACTAGTGGTCCAATAATATCAGGTACAGTAAAGAAATGAATAAATATATAACCGAGTAAATCTATGGAATAAACATGTATAAAATACGTGGTACAATTTTGCTCTTCATAATTTTACTCAACTCTCTACTAGAAAGTTCCCTCCATAACTGGAGCATCTATGTGTGTATATATATAATGGATTCCATCAAAGAGACTGCCATAATTCAAATCAGGGAAAACCCCTCAGTTACACTGGCTTCTTGCCAAATATTACGCACGATTCCACGAGGATAATATATATATATATATATATATATATATATATAGGAAATGCCAAGGCATACGGTCTGATCCAACAAAAAGTTAACTGTGCACTGCCAGGGGGTCAAATGGCGCGAACCATAGATGCATCTATTAACCTGCCGAGGCGAATGGCCCGCTCCAATGAGAGTGTGGTACATAAATCCTGCCTAGTCGAACGGCCCACCCCCATGAAAGTGTGGTACATAAATCCTGCTGAGGCGAACGGCCCGATCCCATAAGGGTGTTAGAAGGAAATACCCCGCTCGCGAATCATACGTGTGACGCGGTCATATATAAATTAAGGAATCTCCATGCTTGCGGATCATACTTGCGACGCGGTCAAATATAAATTTAACATTAAAATCATATCTATTTCTTGATTCTTTTCAAAATAAGGGAAAGTTAGCTTTTAGCTTTTTAAGGAAATTACCCCGGTCGCAAAACATACATGCGACGCAGTTACACATGGATTTCTTAAGCTAGTATAGTATTTCTAAATCCTTTTCGAAGTTACGAAGTTCAAATGAAACCTTTTCTTAAGCTAGTATAGTATTTCTCAATCCTTTTCGAAGTTACGAAGTTCAAATGAAACCTTTTCTTAAGCTAGTATCGTATTTCTCAATCCTTTTCGAAGTTACAAAGTTCAAATGAAACCTTTTAAATCTTAAGTTCTTCAATTTTTAAATCCTTTCAAAACATTTAATAAGAAAACTAAATCTCGCTCCCTCTCAAGGAAAACAATAAACATAAATCAGTAACATTATCAACAAGGCATGGTGTAAGCCTAAAACTACTCGGACATAGGCATAAGTAGTAGCTACGTACGGACTCTCGTCACCTCGTGCATATGTAGCCCCACAAATAGAAGCACATAATAATTTAGTTCACCTATGGGGTCAATTCCCTCTTACAAGGTTAGAAAGGAGACTTACCACGCTCCGAAGTTCCATAACCGGCTCTCAAGCCCTTCCGACGACTCAAACCGACGCCCAACGCTCCAAAACTAGTCAAAAATGATGCAAACTCATTAATATATACTCAAATACTCATTAAAATTCTATTTACAACAATTCCCAACTTCGCTTGAAAGGTCGATAAAATCACCCTCAGGCCCACATGCCCGGATTTCGAAAATTTTCGAAGATAAACTTTACCTATAACACCACGAACTCAATTATATGATTTATTCTCAATTCCATTCCAAAATTCGTGGTTGAAATCAAAAATACCAAATCCTAGATTTTCTACCAAAGCCCCACAATTTCTACTAATTGCCATGTCTATATGTCACGACCCAAAAATCACAGGTCATGATGGCACCTAACTTGACCCTAGGTAAACCAATTAATAAAAGATACAAACCAAATGAACTTATAGGAGATTAAAATAGGATTTTTATCTGAACTTTTACAAATTTACCCGAGAACTATTAGTACGACTCATGAGCTTCTACTTAGAATAGACAAAGCTGGTATGAATAAATACACATTCTATTTGGAAACTACATGAACAGATTAATAATGTCTAACACTACCATGGACAAGTGGTAGCTTCTATAGAGAATGCACGAACATCTTCTGAGTCAGCTCTCGACTTCTTTAGCACCTCCGCTCCAACAGTCTGCACAGAGTGTGCAGAAGTGCAGTATCAGTACAACCGACCCCATGTACTGGTAAGTATCTTGACTAACCCCGTCGAAGTAGTGACGAGATTTTTAGTTAAAAGATACTCATTAATAAACACTATAATGTAAACTAGCAATAGAACCAAAAGGTAGAATAATAGAATAGAGTACCCAATGCGACTGTGACAGGAAATAGAAGAGTATCAGAAAGAATCACAATTTAACAGTTTCCAACATCTCAACCGGCCCTTTCCTTAGCACGAAAGCCCATGGACCATAACAATCACCTCAAAACTTTCATAGTGTGAAATAAGTACTCAAGACATCAAATCTAACTGCACGACAACACCCTTCGTGCATTTATCTCATCCTCACCATATATGCATAAAACAGTACCAATCAAATGATAGAAGTACTGATAATAGAAATGACAAGGAAGGGAATATGCAAGCAATAATAATAAACGAGAATGTACAGAAGAGCATAAGTAACAGACTAAGCAGAGAGCATAGAGTTAATGACCACAATTAGGAAAAGGGTTATAATTTCATCTAACTAGCATGATGGAGGCGTGAAGATGGATATAACAAATAAGAGAAGGGGAGATGGGTGCATGTTCTTGATAATAAAACAAGTAGAGCATGAATGGAAAACATCGGAGAAGACTCGTGCCTAAGTGAAGCCAAATAGATATGACATGGATACCATCACAACAGCAGGAAGTAAGTATGATGTTTACAAGTTAAACAATTAGAAGGCATATGCAACACAACAATGATTTAGATAGAGAATAAGGATAGAACAGTGACGACAAGTCACATAAGAACCACAAATACGATGGTGATAATTCAACGTAAGACGTGAAGGTATATACAAGAAAAGATTATCATAACATAATGCATGTCTCTCGTCCTCACTTGCACGGAAACACCCTCCGTGCCATGACCTCACAATGATACAAAAGTATAAAATTATAAATGCAATGGCACAACATCACCCTTCGTGCTTTTACTCAAAATTGACATGGCACGACATCACCCTTTGTGCTTTTACTCTCAATAACACGGCACGTCAACACCCTTCGTGCTTTACAATCTTCCTCACATGATAATGTATATAAACAATGGAACGACATCACCATTCATGCTTTACACTCTTCCACACATGATAATGAATATAAACAATGGCACAACATCACCCTTCGTGCTTTACAGTCTTTCTCACCCAAACAAATGAAATGATAGCATTCAGACAAGGGAATCAACATCATAAACAATAATAGAAACCATACTGTCCCGGAAAGGGAGTCAACAATGGAAACAATATCATCAACAGCATGAACAATAATAAAAACCATACTGTCCCGGCAAGGGAAACGACTATAACCAATCTTGCTTAATTAATTAGCTTCACGAAATAAATCCCAACTTGAATCAATGCTCCGCAATAGAAAATGCCAAGAAAATACCATTAACATGTATAATCATCAAGTTAGGCCTAAGTAGTGCTTAATGAAAGATCATGTCAATCACAATATACGACCCACAGGCATGCTTGACACCAACATATAATACTCTAATTACTGCTAAACAATTATACGGCGAGGTAATACAAATTTTAGCTAAGTAGGCAGTTTATGAAGAAAAATATAGCATGATGATAGAAGAGGTAAAATCTTCAGTCAAGTCTATTAAGATCAAGTAAACAACAAAGGAAATCTAAAAGCAAGTAATTCTAATTTAAGCAGGAAGAGATGAAACTAGCAATTAGGAACTCCGTCATAGAAATTACAACTTCATACACAGGGGATATAAGGACCTAAGAATCCTAAAAGGCCAACCTTCTACAAATAAGTCCGAGTACGCACTCGTCACCTTGCGTACACGGGATACAATCAACATAGAAGACTCAAACCCTAAGAGGTAGTTCCCCAACACAAGGTTAGGCAAGATACTTACCTCAAAGACGACAACCCAGTACTCTAAAATGAAATTCTCAGGCGAAAGACCTCCGGACGGCTCAAAATCAACTAAAACAACTTCAAAATACACATAAAACTTATAGGAACTATTCCGAATAATAAAGTTTCAATTTTTACAAAAATATAAAAATCGACCCAAAAGTCGACCCTCGATCCCGCACCTCGAAACCCGTCAAATTTTATAAAATCTGAATACCCATTCCGATACGAGTTCAACCATAAAAAAATTATCAAATTTCGATACCATTTGGTCCCTCAAATCACGATTTTTCATTTTAGAATTTTTCTTTCAAAACCAACATTTTCCTCAACTCAAAACACAAATTAAATGATGATAAAATCATGGAATATATTTAATTCTAGTTGAGAACACTTACCCAATCGAATTTCGTGAAAAACCCATCAAAAATTGCCAAGAACCGAGCTCTAGAAGTCAAAACGTGATAAAAATGGTGAAATCCTCGATTTTGAATTATATTCTGTCTGCCCAGACTTTTAAGCATCGTGATCGCGTGAGTGTAGATGCGATCGCGTAGAGGAAAATATTTACTGGCCAAAAATGGTGCTATGCGATCGCATATAAAGGAGAAAATGGCTATTGTCCAGTTGTGCATCACGAACGCGACACTGGGAATGCGAACGCGGAGAAGAAGAACAGGAACGCAAAGAAGGAAAAGCCATCTGCCCTCAGCCCTATTTCTACTGTGTGAACGCGATGGTGTAGATGCGAACGCAAAGAATAAAATCTACGAAGCTACGCAATCGCGTACTAAGGAATGCGAACGCGTAGAATAAAACTTGGGTGGATCGATAGGAAACTATGTGATCGCGGCTAGGCCTATGCGATCGCATAGAAGGAAAAACCTGCAGACAGAACAACAATTAAAATTAGAAGGAATTTGACCCGAAGCCAATCTGAAACACACCCGAGGCCCCCGGGACCCCATCTAAACACACAAACAAGTCATATAACTTAACACGGACTCGTTCAAGGTCTCACATCACATAAAACAACACCGAAACAACGAATCAAACCATAATTCGAACTTATGAACTTTCAAATCTTCAAACTTCAAAACTCGTGCCGAAACCTATCAATCCAACCCGGAATGACGCCAAATTTTGCAGACAAGTCCCAATTGACATCCCGGAGCTACTCCAACTCTTAGAATCGCATTCCGAACCCGATATCCCAAAAAGTCAACTGTGGTCAAACTTCTCAAATTTCCAACTTTCGCCGAATTACCTCAAATTACTCTACGGGCCTCCAAAACCAATTACGGACGCGTGCCTATGTCTAAAATGACCATACGAAGCTGTTGAAATTACCCAAAACTCATTCCGAGGCCGTTTACACAAAAGTCAAATCTCCGGTCAACTTTCACCGCTTAAGCTTCCAAAACCGAAATTTTCCTTCCAATTCGACTCCGGATCATCCGGTAATTGAATCCAACCACGCACGTAGGTCGATATACACAATGTGAAGCTGTTTAAGACCTTATGCCACTGAACGGAGCTTAAATTCTCAAAACAACCGGTCAGGTCGCTACATTCTCCCCCTCTTAAAACAAACGTTCGTCCTCAAACTCGAACTCATCCAATCACTGATTGCACACACTTCCAACACACACCCACGGGTGATCCCATGCCACACTACTGAAAAATGAGGCTATTGTAATAGCTGGTAAACCGTTGCAACATCCAGGTAAATCGTTGCAATAGGGTTATTGGAACGGTTTAGCAACTGTTACATACGCTGCCGTGCCAATAGGCTTAGCATAACGGTTTGTGATACGGTTATCAAAACCGTGCCTTAATGCGGTCTATTGCAACGGTTCTTCCTCTACCTGAAGCAATGATTATTTCTTTCCAGTTGCAACAGTTAACAACCGTTACCATAGAGTTTGTTACAACGGTTGACAACTGTTACCATATAATTTAATGCAACGGTTATGTAAGCTATGGCCACGTTTATTCTAACGGTTTTATTATGCTACAGTAACGGTTTTATTTTTTTGCAATGGTTTACATCCGTTACCATAGAGGTTATTACAACGGTTGACAACGGTTACCATATAATTTAATGCAACGGTTATGTAAGCTATGGCAACGTTTGTTCTAACGGTTTTATTACGCTACGGTAACGGTTTTATTTCTTTTGCAACGGTTTTAACTACCTATTTGTATCTGTTTGTTGCACATATTGGAATGGTTTGCAAGACCTAATGGAACGGTGTGAAAGACCTATGGAAACGGTTCTTTTACACCTATTGGAACGGTTTGCGATATCTATTGGAACGGTTTGTGATACCTATTGGAACGGTTGTAGAAGAATACTATGCCCTATTGTAAATGAATATTTTGATATATAATAATTTGTAATAACCTGAAATTTATATAATAAAAAGATAAAACACTTCATACTCTATATTGTCTCCATAAAACCAAAATATTTTAACCCAATCACATAAGCTTTACATTTGAACACTTCAAGAGTTAGAGTAAGTTTCAAATGTTGATAACAAAAGATTTCTAGAACATAGACAACAATTCAAATGTTGATAGAAAAATATTCCTATAACATAGACAACAACTCAAAGTTCTTAAGTAAGGTCTAGATCTTCAGAATCTCCATGTTCCCTTTCTTCAACTACTCCACCTACAAAAGAGGATAAATAAATTCATTATCCTTCAAAGCATCATAAGCATTTAGCAACAAATTCTTAGTATCAAACAAACTACATTCTCTCTTCGTCTCTCTGGTTAGACTATGAAAAAGATATTACCCATGAGTAACTTTTCATATTTAACTAGGTATATTAGAAAAGGGAAATTTACGCTTTCTTCTTTTTTTCCTTCCTTTTTTGCCCTTGCCAATTCATGTCCCTAATGAATTGGGAGAGTAAATATAATAAACTAATAGGAAAATGAACATTGGAAATTCCAATTCCTAGTTATTCAAGGAAACCAAAATAAAAGAGGGAAACAATTCCCAATTTCCAGTCACTTAAGGAAACCAAATTCTCATCCTATAAATTTAGTTGCAAAACTTCATGGTTCCTTACTTTTCATTCAACAATTACTCGATAGATTCGTAATGGCCCCACCTAGAACCAAACCAGCTACACTTAATTTCGAGAAACACCAATTCAGAATGGCGATGCTCTCACAAACAATAAAAACATTAGCATTCAAGAAACAACAGACAAGAAAATATTCCAAAAGGGTGATGAAGTTGAAGTGGCAAGTCAAGAATATGGCTTCATAGGTTCTTACTACACCGCAACTATTGTTTCTTTCGATTGCACTAATTTTTAGTGCAGATTCAAGTACAAGACTTTGTTGACTGATGATAAGTCTGCGCCACTAGAGGAGACTGTCACTGCCATCGAGGTCCGCCCTATGCCACCTGATCAAAATGAAACTATTCCAGAAAATGACTTTCGCATGTACGATATGGTTGATGTATTTGACAAATTTAAATGCTGATTAAATTTAATTTTATTAGTTCTCTTGCTTATTTCTTGTCCCAAAAACAAGATGTTCAGTTCTCTTGCTGGTATTACTGCAACACCAAGGACCCAAACTTCAGGAATCATGCAACTTAGTGTTTTTAGTGACCTGTAAAAGTGTTTTGGGTATTTAGGCTTGATAACTTAGCGGCTTCAGCTATTAATGACAGAATGGTGCAAAAGAAGAACAGGAAGATAGTGCTCTTTCTATTTTCTTTTGTTGGCAGTACAGAAAAGGATGTGGATATTACATACAGGAAATAGACGACAGGTGACCAAGAATATTACATAAGAAAGATTAGTCTACAGAAAGTTTTTTGAGGCTGTTAAATTCCATAACCTTAGAAAATGATGTTTTGGAAATATAGATTGATTTTGGTTTCAAGAAACTAACATTTCTATTTTGAACAAAGTTTTGATTTAATGTAGTATAATATGAATGTGGCTTAATCAATCTCCCTGTGCGATATTGAAAAAATTCCAGTTTATTGTATGCACTAAGCTCTGAGGAAGCTCTATATCAAATAAACAAACAAGATAAACGTACTGACCTCGATTATTACTCCCAGTAGATAGACGATTGATTAGTTGCACAGCAGCTTGTTGTGCAGAGGAAGCTTCTCCAAATGAACGAGCATTTAAACCTAGCATGCTGGGATCAACCCGTAAATCAAGATTCAGATGCTTGAGTTGTGAAATGATGTTAACTGCAACTTGTAGTTCCATGGCATCTTTCTGTGCATTGAACTTTTCCTGCAATCTTTGTTGCATCCTTTCTTCCATTTCCTCCAATTTTTGCTGCATCACCTCATCAGTAGAATTTGAGAGTCCAAAATCTCCCACTTTTATTTTTAAGGAAGTCTTGGTAACCCCACGTCCGTACAATCTTAGGCAAACTGGATGCTCAGGTCCCATGACTGATGCAAATGCATCAACTGATTGACTGCCATCTTCACTTTCTTGTGTTGATTGTATTCTTTCCATTTCAGCCTATAATACCAAATTGAGTCATTATTAAATCAGAAAGTAGATGACATTGAGTCAATAACTAAGAACAGACAAATGATAACAACAAACTTTAAATTATAACTCGTACAATTTTATTAAGAGTATCCGCATATGAGGCCTTGTAAACTCGGTCAGGTTTTTTTTTCTTGTAGCCACAAAGATGTCCTTACTTGATAGAGGCTCAGAAATCTCTTTCTTTTTTTCCTGATTATATAAATTATATAAAAAGTGGTATAAAGTTAATAAGTTCATATTTAAAATAATAATAATAAAGAAGATATCAAACCTTGCATATTCGAGCAAAACTTCTTTTGCCAGCAGTGTGTGGATATTTCAACTTTTGGCGATTCTCGGTATTGGTTTGGGACATTTTCTGCAAATCAGCCAATGACTACAGAGTTAAGTGATTTCTAATTAAACATAAACCAGACATTCTCATCAAATCATGAGACAGTACTTAGTTTTATCTTGTAGGCATCAGAGTTCCAATATTTAAGAAGATCCCTAAATTGAGATTCAGGAACATCAACCGGCCTTTTCTCCATTCGAAGCTCATCATTCCCATAGGCTTTATAAATGTCATTATATAATTGATTCTTATACTTTCTCCAAGCATTTCCAATTGATTCAAAAACCCACCTTTTTGAAGCATCGGGAATGTCATATTTTCCCTACAAAGTTGGTACAATTAGGTAAGTGTACAAATTTGAAATATCTACACAGAATATTGCGAACTTCAAACCTTGATATATTTCCACATGTATTCTTTTGTTTGAAGTTTCCTCCAATCAAACACATTAAGAGGACAAAAGGCCGCATTCCTTGCCAATGTGCCGAGGAAGCTACCCAGCTCTGCTACAACATTAGCAGTAGGACCTATGAGTTGATTTCTCTCGTTTAGCACAATTAGCTTGCGCTCTTTCCTACCATGAACACTTGGCATCAGGGTTTTTCCTCTTTTTCTTTTTTCGGCAGAAGGACCTGCATTAATATTAAGTAAGAATAATCACCAAAAGTCAATATTTTTTGTTAATTTAAAGAAATGAATTTTATATGTTCTTGCCTTGTTCCTCGGATTGCTCGTTTGTTTCATGATCGGAAGAATCCTCAAATTGTTCATGTATAGTTTGTGCTGGAGGAGAAGAAGAAGGTTGCACTTGCTCATGTATAGTTTGTGCTAGAAGAGAAGCAGAAGGACAAGGTAGTTACAACAATTGTTCTTGCACTTGAGCTCCTAATTGTGGAGGTTGTTTTTCAATTGAATTCAGCTGATGCTTGTCATTTGGCCTTGTAGCTTGAACAATTCTTTTTGTTTTCAATGATGAAACCTTTTGGTTCACCAAAGATGCAAGTGATCCGGCAGCAATGCAATTTTCAGCCTTTTTATTTTTACTTGAGTGCCCTTCCCAACTCATGACTATTCAAATTCCTATCAAATTAAAGTTAGGTTAATGGAATTCTTTTTCCAGGTTGAAATATACACTTGAAGAATAGTCAATATCTTGAAGATAAAGATGTAGTTGTCTATTATCATGTCACTGTTAAGCATTTATCAGAGCTGCTATAAGTATTTGATTAGTAGCATCAACAGATGAATCTTGCTTAATATTTGATTAGATTAGTGTAAATAGTTTTGTTGATAAGACACATGACACAAATCCATATTGTTTTTTCATAGATTGATGATGCAAAAGTTGATAAGCAACATTCTCCTATAGCATTTTCACATCTCTAAGGGTCACAACTACAAAACCTTTGCCAATATCTTTGAACAGTAGAAATATCTTTGTCAATATGCAAGGAGAAGGATGAAACCAAATGCAAGAGCCGTGAAATCACCAACTGGATATACATTCAGCAAAAGAGACAGGCTCTAGGTGTTGCAGGTTTCAGTTGCATTTCAGAAATCTCTCAAAGAGTTGCTGCACCTAGAATATAATCATATATATATAGGGTG
>MDKI01131852.1:0-10067 GCA_005239505.1 Nicotiana paniculata
GGTTGTTAAACTTACGGGGTGTAACATCCTTCCCCCTTTAGAACATTCGTCCTCGAATGTTAATTCTTAGAGATTTTGCAAATTTTCACTAGGGTCTCTTCTGTAAATTAAACTTAAAACCCAAACTAAATCTGAAGTCTTGACCATTCACAATCGTTTGTACTCAAGTATCTTGTATCTTCTTCACCTTTAACTTGCTTATCTTTCAATTTTGCATTGTATCTTCTGTTACTTTCATAACCTCCTTTCCACATTACGCCTTAAAGCTCTATTATAATGCCTGCACCTCTGGTGCGTATAAAATATGTCGAAAGTTTCATACTGACTTCTTACGTCTCAGCTCTATGGAACGATATGGAATGCGCAATAATGCCCTATTGCCTCTCAATTATAAATGTGGCGTGCAAGACACCCATAAGTGAGACTCCAACCTTGGGAGGCCTGGCTGGCACCCAGTGCCGCACTGGCCCGAGCGAACCACTCAGAAACTCATTCATTCCTTTTGTAACTATCATGGTCCAACATGGCCACAAAACATAATGTACAATTGTAAGTGGGCAAATATTATATCAATGAAACATCGTTCATAAAACATTATTACATATGGGCCGTCAAGGCCTCTAACACACTGTACAAAATGAACCTCTGTCTATAAAGCCTCTAAGATTGTTTGTGTCACGACCCAAAATCTGCTAAGGGCGTGATGGCGCCGGACACCACCGTCAGGCAAGCCAATCATTAATTAGTTGGAATAAATTTCGGTTTAACATCTTTTCCAAAATCGTTACCTTTCACTAACAAGTTATAATAGCAAATAAAAAAAATTATCAAATAAATACGACAGGTAAACCATTCCATTTATTAAATTAAATCCCAAACACATCCCAGAACCCGGTGTCACAAGTGCATGAGCAAATTCTAAGAATTTTACAATTTCTACAAAGCTTGTGCGAAATACCATTGGACACGAAAATTAAAATAAAATAATACGAGAGAAACTCTGGCAGATGCGGATCGCCTACAGATAATGCATCTCTCTTATGTCTCCAAACCAGCCACATCGCACTGAAGCTACATGTGCAATAAAAGTTCACAGCAAGTGTAGCATGAGTACGAAAACAACTTGTACTCAGTAAGTCGCCCGCCTAATCTCAGAGAGGTAGTGACAAGAGGTCGAATTAGACACTGACTAAGGTCCAACAAATTAATTTAACACAATATGATATCAGTAATAGGCATACGAGGGTGATAAAACCGTAAGCGTTACGGAGAACTGTAATTCAAATTAATACTGAAAGTAAATGAACAGTTACTACTTCCTCATTTTTTCCCAAATATCTTAAATAAACAATTACTTCTTTATTTTCCCCCAAATATCTTGTCACTTCAAAATATATGAAAAATATTTAACAATTTAGCATGCGCATACGGGGTAAGGACAACCGGCCTGAGCCATAAAATAATCATGTATGTGCACTGTCAAGGGTCGAACGACCCGAACCATAAGTGCATCCCTGTCATAAAATAATCATATCTATGCAATGTCGAGGGTCGAACGACCCGAACCATAAGTGCATCTTTCAATCCGCCGTGACGTACGACCCGCTCCCATAAGAGTGGGGGAAATAGCACTCCGCTCGCGGAATGTAAATTGCGAAGCGGTCACATGCAGTCATGCACAATCAACAGTCCCACCCCACTATATCGGGAAAACAAATACTCAATTAAATGAAAAATTTCTCTTTTAAAACTCACAAAAATAGTATTTAAATCTTTTGTCAAAATTCGTTTGCCATGTTTGATAATATTTAATAATATAACCTTATCTGGAATACAGTTATCCACGGAGGAGTCAATTTTCTTTCTGAATGGTTAAGAAGGTACACTCTAGCCTTCATAGGAAATGAGTTACAAATTTAATAGCATTATCAGTCTAATATTATTGGCAGGATCACATGTACAATACATAAGGCATGCTAGTGGGTCCTAGACTACCCAGACATGGCATAATAGTAGCTAAGCATGGACTCCCGTCACCTCGTGCGTACGTAGCCCCCGCAGATAGTAGCACATACTTAATTAGTTAACCTAGGGGGATAATTCCCCCTCACAAAGTTATAAAGGAGACTTACCTCGCTCCGAAATTCCATAACCGGCTTCCAAGCCCTTCCGACGACTCCAATGGATGCACAACGCCCCAAAACGACCAAATAACGGGCAAAGCAATGAAAATTCATTCTAATACTCGTAAAAAATTCAAATTATATACTTTCACAACTCCGCTCAGTGAATTAACCAAAATGCCCTCGGGCCCACGTGCCCGAATTCCGAAATTTTCTCGAAGATATACCCTATCCATAGTCTTACTAACTCAAATATACAATTTACTCTAAATTCCATGCTCAAATTCGTGATAGAAATCTGAAATAAAATTTTCAAGGTCTTTCCTCCAAAATCCCAATTTTCCTACTAATTTCCATGTCTAATCCATGTATATAACTTGTATTTAACTTAAAAACATGAATAAATTACTTACCTTGACATTGATGATGAAATAAGCCATGAGAAAAATGAGAGGAATGACCAAATTACCAGTTTTAAAACATTCTGCCCAGCCTCATTTCCGCACATGCGACCCTACCTTCGCACATGCGCTCCCGCAAGTGCACCCAAGAGCCCGCACCTGCGCCTTCCTTCTCCTCCAGCCGGATCCGCACCTGACCCATTGCCCGCATCTGCGCCTTCGCAGGTGCAGAAATTCCATCGCACCTACGATCCCAGCCAAGCCAGCCCACTCTCGCACCTGCAGCCCCAAAGCCGCACCTGCAGCCAAATCCTCGTAGGTGAGGTCACACCAGACACCAGCAACCGCAGCCTTCTTCAAACTCTAAACTAGATCCGTTAACAACCCGGAATCCACCCGAGGCCCTCGGGATCCCGTCCAATCACACGACTCAGTCCCATAACATCCCACAGACATGCTTGAGGCCTCAAATCACATCAAACAACGTCGAAATCACGAATCACACTCAAACTCAAACTTTATGAACTTTGAAATTTCCAAGTTCTACATCCGATGCCGAAACCTATCAAATCATGTCCGATTGACCCCAAATTTTGCACACAAGTCATATTCGACATTAGGGACCTGCTCCAAATTCCGGAATCACATTCCGACCTAGATATCAAAATTTCCACTTTCGGTCGGATTTCTCAAAAACCTTCAAATTTCTATCTTTAGCCAAATGACTTCAAAATAACCTACGGACATCTGAATTCACTTCTGATCGCGCTCCCAACTCCATAATCACCATACTGAGCTATTCCCAGACTCGGAATCCCAAACAGACATCAATATCACTTAGATGCACTTCAATCCAGACTTAGGAAATGTCTTCAAATGCTGACTTCCACAATATACGCCGAAACGCTCCCGGTTTATCCAAAGCCCGATCCGGACATACGCCCAAGTCCGAAATCATCATACGAACCTGCTGGAACATTCAAATCCTGATTCGGAGGTCGTTTACTCAAGATTCCAATCTTAGTCAATTTCTCCAACTTAAGGCTTTCGGAAATGAGAATTTTCTTTCCAATTTTACTCCGAACTTCCCGAATTTCAATTCCGACCATACACACGAGTCATAATACATGAATTGGAGCTTCTCATGACTTCAAACTGTTGAACGACGCGCTACACCGCAAAACGACCGGTCGGGTCGTTATAGTTTAACATTGAATGGGACAGGGTACCGGCCTACCCATAAGTCTGTAGCAAAATTCTGACACGATGGCTCATAGACTCGGCTGCACTCTGAATGAGGTGGAGTCTTACCGATCCTTCGCTGAATACCCATTTCGTCTACTTTGAGGGCTCGTCAAACTGATTATCTATACCTGCAGGCATGAATATAGCATCCCTAACAAAAGGACGTCACAAATAATGTACCGAGTATATAAGGGAGAACTGAAACATAACCATAATTCAACATTTATTTGAAGACATATTGTGACGAAAATTCAGGCCTATGCAAAATAATTTTGGAATATTAGAAATGGAACTATTGACAACAGAATAAAGCTTCAAATGATTTTCGCTCACAAATAAGACCGAAATTATCAATTTGATCTGCAATGTTTTGATTTATTTAAGGCTTTATCCCACAAAAGAAGAGACTGAACTAGAAGCTTTACTTACTCACTATCCACTAAAAGTGCACTAAATAACATTATTACTACATCAACAAAGATACCAATTAAAACACATACATGACATTTTGCTTCCACAATTTTGAGAATCCTCAACATTACCCTCTACTATTTAGTAAAACCCAAGGACCCTTTTAATATTTATCAAGATTTAAGAAAAGAACTAGGAACTTCAAGAACAGTTCTTAGTGCAAACATATTATTTTTATTTCAAGAAATCTTCTTAGTTGTACCACGAATTAGAATTTATAAAAAAACCAATGAAAGTTTAACTTGGAAACTAATTAAAATCAAAGGTAGAGCAAACATCCATTTTCATGATTGAGCAAAATACAGTGACCATTAAGTATATCTACAAGAAAATACTTCAAAAGGTAAATATAAGTAGCAGAACAAACCTTCATTTTAGTGTTTTCCTTTGGTCAAAACAACAAAAATACCTAGCCTCTAAATTGGGTAGAGAAATATATATATCAAAACCAAATTTTTATCGAAACTGTTTGTACTACTCCACGTGATATACAGAATCAGAACATACGTGGAAGTGGAAGTTCTAACTACTATACGTACTATTAAAAAATTACTACTTTCCTTTTCTTTAGAAAATTTACTAATACTATAATGCACATGTAAATTTCTTCTCTTTGTCAGCCTTGCATTTTTTGTTATCTTGCAACAAGGAAATTCATATATTTGAAATCACATCAACTGGCAAACTATAGAAATAAAAGAACCTGCCTGAAAAAAAAAAATTCATATTTAGAACTAGAATAATTCTGTAAGTAATGAAATACTTATAGTGTCATGCATATACGTATGTATGTCATATCGTGAATAGGTAAATGTTTCATAACATCACCAGGCCTCTGAGGGCATCCCATCATATCATCTCGGCCACTGTTGGCAAAATCATCAACATATACCAGCTGATCAGGTGGTGGTGCGTATATAACGCTGTAACCTTTTCCCACATCTCATATACACATATATATATAAATACATACATGTATATAACGTCGTATGAGTCATGAGTAAAAACACATGAGTATTTCATGCAATGCATAATGAAGTAAGTCAATATGATCTCTTGGAATGTTATGAGACCCATATATAGACAATATGGTAGTAGGACATATTGGAAATCAGGAACATAGGCAATCTTAGTACTTCTAAGAATATAATCATTTCTGAAAATGGCGTGCTTGCTCGTTTCGTTGTGTCATATGGATCATGTTAAAAAGAAAGAAGGGATAACCTTAACATACTTTGAATAGGATAAAATCTGTGTGAAATAAATTGATTTGTAAAAACGCTCCTATCGATCCTATTTTGAAATTCAGTAGATAATGGCCTATTCTCTGAAGTCTGAAATATGGAGTTGTTGGAAGACGGAAGCTTCCACTTTGACACCTAGTGAAATATCATAATTCGAGTACATATAAGATCTAAATCAGTGATAATGGTATGTGTAATTCTTTAAGTGCTCATAGATTTTCATTACATACTACAATATTACACTTCTAAAGTAATTCCCCTTTCCTGCATTCTCAAACACATTGAATATAAGATGTTATTAAGGATATTTGTGCGAATTACTCTGGCAAAATATAGTGTTGCCTATACCTTATTTTAAGATATTGAACAAGCCAAAAATTGACACCTTATCAAACGTGACCATGAGTCATAGTTTAGACTATGTCTAGCTGCCCCGTTTGAGATTTACCATCCTTACACAATTACACTAATTAATTAATTAATTAATTAGGTAGTATTCCGTTACCTGTTAATTAACTAATTACCCGTAAAATTATGAATTATCTCAAATTACTTAAAATTCTACTTATTTTTAATACACTCTATACATCGTACTATTACGGTCATGTGGTACCATGTAAAATAAATTCATATGCTATTATTTCATTAAAACATCCATGTAAAAATACATACATTTTCTCAATTGCTAAATTTTCTAATATCATGTAAAGAGTACAAATTTTCAAACGGTAAATTCTTAAAATGATAAAAAGATAACTTTATTTTCTTGTGAGAAAATAATTCATGTCTTTACAATAAAGAAAATCTCATAAACTTTTCTCATATTATGTGTATAATTTAAAACTATTCGAAAGTAGTAATATTAATAACTATATCAAAATCATATTTTTCAAACCACTTTTTTTTTTACACAATAATATTCCACTCAAAATACCATATCAGTCGAGGGAGGGGTGCAGGCCGCACAG
The DNA here is from genome assembly GCA_005239505.1 of Nicotiana paniculata. Lineage (NCBI taxonomy): Eukaryota > Viridiplantae > Streptophyta > Magnoliopsida > Solanales > Solanaceae > Nicotiana > Nicotiana paniculata. The sequence goes on from MDKI01131852.1 coordinate 6,453, forward strand.
CAGCCGGGATAGCACTTGTGGACCCTCCTACTATTCAGGACCAGATTGCCGTCGTTGAGATTACATCGGGACAGGCTCAGGCATCGGCAATGCCTATTGTGATTTTGGGTCTTCAGTACACCCTTGCTCAGATTCTCCCTGTGTGCACTAGTCTTGCATAGGCAATAGCTATGTCTACTACTGCCGCTACTTCTCAAGCCGGGGGAGGCACTTAGACTCCAGCTGCCCGAACACCTGAGCAGGTTACTCAGGGGCTTCACACACCGGGGGCAGCTCCAGTCCAGCCGGTTTCCCCAGCCTAGGATTTTGTCGTCCCAACTTTGGCAGCTGACGAGCAGCGCAGGTTAGAGAAGTTTAGTAGACTTCAGCCTCCGATTTTCAGTGGTACTGAGGGCGAGGATGCCCAGGGAATTTTGGACAAGTGTTAGAGGATCCTTCGCACAACAGGGATACTGGAGGCTAGTGGGGTCCCATTTACTACCTTCCAGTTCGCAGGAGCTGCACTCGCTTGGTGGGAGGCCTATGAGAAGCATAGATCTGTTGATGCAGCGCCCCTTACCTGGCGTTAGTTCTCCATTCTGTTCCTGGAGAAGTATATACCGTAAGCCCGCAAGGAGGAGCTGCGCAGGGAGTTCGAGTAGTTGTGTCAGGGGGACATGACCGCGACGCAGTATGAGATGAGGTTCTCCGAGTTGGCCCGTCATGCTATTTGGGTAGTTCCCACGGATAGGGAGAGGATCCGGAGGTTCGTTAATGGCCTCACTTATCAGCTTCAGATTTTTCCGACCAGGGAGAGGGTATCTGGCGCTTCTTTTGAGGAGGTGGTTGACATTGCCAGAGAGATCGAGTCGGTTCGCCGCCAGGACAGAATCTAGAGAGATGCCAAGAGATCTCGAGGATCTGGATGTTTTGGTGGGTTCCTTCAGCGGAGCAGCCTCAGCTCGACAGAGGTCGTCCATTCAGGAAGGCTCAGCCAGTTCGCTCAGGTTATCGTGGTGGATCAGTTGGTCATGATCCTCACAGTTCGCATTAGATGCACCCATCTTTCAGTGCCCTTCCAGCTCAGCTCAGAGTTCATCTTGGACACCATCGGTTCAGAGTTTATCTATGCCTAGTTCTTCTAGTGGTTATCCTGGTGCTAGGGGTTCTCTTTTATCCCAGTGCCATTCTCCGAGAGAGATTGCTTTGAGTGTGGAGATGTGGGCCATATCAATAGGTTTTGTCCCCGTCTTGCCAGAGGTACTTATCAGCAGAGGAGCTATCCCGCGGCTTCAGACCCAGTAGCTGCACCGCCCGCCCAGGAAGCTAGAGGTAAGGGTCAGGCAGGTAGGGTTCTCCCTCGAGGGATAAGTCAACCCAGTGGTGATCAGGCCTGATTTTATGCACTTTCATCCAGACCGGATGCGATGGCTTCTGATGCCGTGATCCTAGGTATTGTTTCACTCTGTCACGAGATGCTTCAGTTTCTATTTGATTTCGATTTTTCATATTCACATGTTCATCATATTTTAGCCCATTCTCTGGATACGCCCCGTGCATCTTTTGTTACATATGTTCACGTGCTCGCCCTTGTGGGTGATGTTGTTGTTACGGACCTCATGTGTCGGTCATGTGTGGTACCTATTGGGGGTCTGGAGACCCGAGTGGATGTGCCATTTCTGAGTATGGTCAGTTTCGACATAGTTTGATTAGATAGATGATGATATTTTTAGGTATGACTTGATGTAGGTGTTTTGCACCAAATCTGATTGGTTGACTCTATAGAGCTATTGTGAGGGTTTCAGTTAATGGCTATTGGGTTTATCTGTGCTCCGTGATGATCTAGGGGTTACTCGTCCCTGCTTCGAGGAGCGGATTCGTTGGTTTTAGGAACACATGGTGCGATTCTGTTGTGGTATTCCAGAGGATTTGATTAAGGTGAAGTAGCTGGGTATCATAGATTTTGGACGTATGGGTGGTTTTCTTTCAGATTCGTGTGAGTTGGTTCTGTGGTGTGTGAGGAATTCTTAGCATTGCATTGTGGTGTTACCCGTTAATAATGAGAGACGGCCCTCTTGTTTGGTACATTTTTCATGTTGGGTACATTTAGGGTGTTGTCTATACGAGCACGGACTGCACGATTTATGGCTTTAGGTGGTATAGATGTGTCCTGTTACTGGAGTGGTTGTGATGGATGAGAGGAGGTCATTGAACCTAGGATAGGTGCTATCCAATCTGGTTGCGGCATATTTGGGAGGAGGTTGACACTGATCGGCTTAGAAGTTTTGCTACATTTCCTGTCAAAGGGAGAGGGTTCCATCACTTGTTGATACGACGAATGATTATGGGTTCTGCGTGTTTCTCTCATCATTGGCAGTATATTGAGGTTTTATAACGGGTCTCTGTTTGATGTCGGGTTTATTACCGGCATTTGGGTAGCTTGGGTGTCTATTGTGATTTGAGATTATCATTAGGAGTTTTCAAGATAGGTGATATACCATATGACTTCGTCTTAAGTTATGACTCTGGTTGGGTACAACATGTTCAGGCATATACAGTGTGTGGAGGCAAGATTCTAATCTTGTAGATAAGTTCTGACGTGGAATTTAGGTTCTAAGGCGTAGGGATTAGGTTGGATATAGTGGCATTCGAATGTGTTGTGTTATTAGATCGATGTGGGGTAGGGTGATGTGGGTTCACCCCCGGGCATGTGCATGGTAGGGTTATTCGGCGGTTTGATGGCTTTTGGAGCAACTCTTGGCACGTTCGAGAACAAACATTTGTTTAATAGGGAAGAATGTAACGACCCGACCGGTCGTTCCGAGAGTTTAGCCCTATTCCCCCATTTCTGCTTCATTACTTGTGTGGTACATCTCTTTTTTTGTGGTGTTGGGTTGGTTTGCTCGGGTTCAGAGTGGTTGTGGTGAGAATTAAGGCACTTAGCCTCTTAAATGAGCTTAATAGCTGGAAAAGTCAACCGGGAGTTGACTTATAGGTAAACGGCCTCGGAATGCAGATTTTATGGCTCGGATAGCTTTGTTAGGTGATTTAGGACTTATTAGTGTGTTCGGAATGTAGTTTTGAGGTCCGGTGTAGAATTAGACTTGAATTGGCGAAAGTTAGTTTTTGGCGATTATCGGTCGGCAGTGGAAAATAGGCTATCGGGGTCAGAATGGAATTCTAGAAGTTGGAGCAGGTTCGTAATGTTATTTTGGATATGTGTGCATATTTTCAGGTAAATCAGATGTGTTTTGGTTGATTTCGGCATCCTTGGTGAATTTAGAAATTTCAAAGTTCATAGGCTTGAATTCGATGTGATTTTTGGTGTTTTTGCGTTGGTTTGGTGTTTCGAGGGCTAGACTAAGTTTGAATAAGGTTATGGGACTGGTTGGTATTTTTGGTTGGAGTCCCGAGGGGCTCGAGATGATTTCGGATAGCCATCGGAGGATTTCGAGTTGGAAATAACAGCTGATGCTGCTGGTGCTGGTGTGACCGCGCCTGCGGAAAGCGGACCAGGCTCCGTAGATACAGAATTTGGCTGGATCAGTGAAGGTCGCAGATGCGGACCTGGGGCCATGTTGGTTGATTTCCCAATGCACACGCAAGTGTACGTGGTCGACAAGTAATATAGGAATT
>ML332702.1:9100-37770 GCA_005239505.1 Nicotiana paniculata
ACGAACAAGAAAAATATAACTGAGACAATAAATATAAAGCAAGAAGGAAATCTAAACAAATAATTAGGTACTGCAACAAAAATGAAATAACTCAGTCGTCTTTTCCAGGCCTCATCTATAACCAACTCTCAAATAATTTCCAAGTTTCCAAACTTTAACTTTAAATAAAAGTAGTGCCAAAATATGAAAAAATAGTAATATAAAATAGTAAGTTTTCAAATCTTTGTTTTTCTTTGAAAATCAGTAAAAATATAAATGTCCTCCTTTATCGCTCCTTGTTGCAGCGTGCAACCCACTCCCACCTGTCCACCCTTATTGCTCCTCCCTAAATATATCACCCTTATTACTCCTGTTGCGGCGTGCAACCCGATCCTACCTGTCCACCCTTATCACTCCTTGTTGCGGCGTGCAACCCGCTCCCACCAGACATATCATATCAATTTATTCATAATTTGAAAATTCAAGTTATTTATGTCTCGACAATTGTAAATAGAACAAGTTTCACTTTAAATAACAGTAAAAGCAAAATATGAAATAATGACAATAAAACAATGAGTGTTCTAACCTTTAATTTATGAACAGTAAAACATGCATATTCTCCCTTCTCATTGTCTTCTTGCGGCGTGCAATCCGATCCCACCTATTCATAATATCACAATCAATTTGTTCACCCGTATCACAATCAATTATCCACCTTTATCACAGCCCCCTTATCACAATCAATTTTGTTTATTCATCAAAAACTTTCACAGTTCAGGCCAAGCCTTTCACAACAGCTTTATTTCAACGATTGCAAACAGAAAACAGTATAGCTCGTAAGCTTCAACCAATATCATTTTACAATAAAACCAACTAGAATATATGTAATGACTCGGTCGGTCGTTTTAAGAATTAGCTCCCCGATCCCCTATTAACCTCTTCTCCCATGTCTATTTATGTTATTGGAACTTCTTGGAGCGCTGAGTGATGAAATCCGGGGTGATTTTGGACACATAGTCCATAAATGTGGAATTTAGCTTTAGAAATCTGGACGTAGCTAGAGTTGTGTGAAGACAAATCCGGAATGGAATTCCGTCGACTCTGTTAGCTCCGTTGGGTGATTTTGGGGTTAGGAGCATGTTCGGGATGTGTTTTCGAGATCGGTTGTGGATTAAGGCTTGAATTGGCGAAAGTTAGAATTTCGGCGATTTCGGCGATTTCGGCCGATAGGTGAAATATTGATATCGGACTAGGAATGGAATTCCGAAAGCGACAGGATGTCCGTAATGTCATTTGTGACATGTGTGCAAAATTTGAGGTCATTCGGATGAGTTTTGACGTGTTTCAGCATCAGATGTGGATTTTAGAAATTTCATAAGTTCTTAAGCTTGAATCTATGCATAATTGATGATTTTGATGTTATGAGATGTGTTTTTAAGGCTCGACCAAGTTTGAACAAGGTATTAGGGTCAGTTTGGTAGGTTTGGTTGAGGTTCCGGGGACCTCATGGTAGTTTCGGATGCCCAACGGGTGAGTTTAAGACTTTAAGAGCAGCTGAACCATTCTGGTTCTGGTGTCTCGCACCTGCGATGGTATTTCCGCAGGTGCGAAGGAGGGTGCACGCAGGTGCGGACATAGCTGAGGTTGGACCAACTCGCAGTCGCGGAAGAGTATCCGCAGGTGCGGAGCCGCACCTGCGACCCAGCCACCGCAGGTGCGACCCCATGTCGTTAATGAGTTTTCGCGCCTACGATTGTGTTTCGCAAGTGCGGTACCGCAGGTGCAATCCCAGTGTCGCAGGTGCGAAACATCTGGGTTGGTTATACCAAAAATCCGAGGGTTTGAAATTCATAATTCCAAAATCGATTGTGAGCTCGGAACTTGACGATTTTCAGTGGGATTTGAAGAGGAGAATCATAGGTAACGTTTTCTAACCTTAATCCATTTGTATATCAATAATCTCTATCAATTTTCTCAATCTAATCAATGAAATTGGATGAAAAACCATGAAATTGGGATGAAATTTCCCCAAGTAGAAATTTGAGGATTTAGGGAGATTTAGACGTCGGGTTTTGTTGATTCTTGTTCGAGTGGTTTCATAAGAGAATGGGTGTTCGGGAAATATAAATTTTACCCGATTCCGAGACGTGGGCCCGGAGGAAATTTTGGGTGAATTTCCTAATTTCGCGTATTAGGCTATTTTGTTCCCTTGAAGTGATATTTACACCATGCGATCGATTTGAATAGATTTGGGCCACCCGGAGTCAGATACTCGTGGCAAGAGCGTGGTATTGAGTTGATTAGCGCAGTCAAGGTAAGTGGCTTGCCTAATTCTGTGTTTGGGACTTCTCCTTAGGTATTTTTATACTAATTTTGTTACGTGGACGACGTGTACGTGAGGTGATGAGTGCGTACATGGGTCATTGTTGATAAAATCCTATTTTTACTTCCATGAAATCACTCATTTTCATCCCTATATTACTGTTTCCTGTCTTAACTGAGTAGTTAGCTTAAGAGTAAGCATGCCTACTTGTCCTTACTTGATTTCCTCTTATTTGTTATTAGTTGCACCATGCTTAGGTAGCTTTACTCTATTCTTTCCTGTTGTTTTCCTGGACTGTTTAATTAAACCGTATCCGACATACTTCTGCTTTGAATATTTAAATTGGGACTACGAACAGAGATCCGGGAACTTTCCCCCTGTACTGCATTTCATATTTAAATTGGGACTACGGACGGATATCCGGGAGCTTTCCCCCTGTACTGCATAACATATTTAAATTTGGACTACGGACTGTGATCCAGGATCTATCCCCTTGTACTGCATTACACATTTACTGTTGAGATATATGTTGTGCTGAGCCGAGGGCTCTCTTTCTGTTATTAATTCTTCCAGTTTCCATTAATCCTGTTTATCATTGCTTATCTATATTTCACTGTTTTAAATTGCATATTGACTTATTTTTAAAACTCAGTAGGGCCTCAACCTGACCTTGTCACTACTTGACTGAGGTTAGGCTTGGCACTTACGGAGTATCGAATGTGGAGTACTCGCGCCCTTTCCTGCGCAAGTTTTCCCCATGTACAGATCCAGGTACCAGCACCCAGTATCGTGGCTAGGAGTCGTTCTAGCAGCTGCCAGGAGACCGCGAGGTAATTCTTCCACGTCCGTAGAATCCCACGAGTCCCCTTCTACTCTAGTATAGGCATAGAAGACTTATGTATTTTTGCACTGTTTCATTGTATAGAGCTACATTTAGTACAGAGCTTGTGACTATAGTGACATTCCGAGTTTTGGGAAGTGAAAGTGTATATGCTGAGCATGTATGTTATATCTACTTGAGTTCTTTTCTATCTTTATTTTATTGATTCTATCATTTTCCGCAAATTTTAGGCTTACCTAGTCGTAGAGACTAGGTGCCGTCACGATACCTTGCGGAGGAAAAAATGGGCCGTGAAAAGTTGGTATCAGAGCGTCTAGGTTCATAGGAGTCATAAGTCACAAGCCAGTTTAATAGAGTCTCGCGGATAGGTGCGGAGACGTCCGTATCTATATTCGAGAGACTATGTAATTGTTAAGAACAATTAAATTCTTTGGAATTCATTATCGTGCTAGTTACTGTCCTCAAATTCTTAAACTCTATTCTATTGTTTCTTGCAGATGGTTCGTACCCGTACCGGATGTACTGATGACCAGGCACCCGGCTCCCAGTCAGAGCCACCAGAGGCAGGGGCTGGGGCAGAGGACGAGCACGTGGTGCAGCCCGAGCACCGGCTAGAGCAGAGGATCCCCCACCAGGTACAGTTGGAGGGGCACAAAAGGTCCTTACTGTTACTCCAGACCTCCAGGAGACATTGTCTCAGTTCTTGAGTGCCTTCAGTACTCTGGCTCAGGCGGGACTACTCCGATAGCTCCAGCTACATCCCAGGCCGGAGGAGGGACACAGACTCCCGCAACCCGTAATCTTGAGTAGAGGGTTCATATTGGGCAGGTTCTAGAGTATATTCATATGCCCCCAGTAGCTCCAGCTCAACATGAGACTAGGATAGCTGTTTCTGAGGCAGAGCAGCTCTGACTTGAGAGGTACAAGAAGTACCACCCACCTGAGTTCAGCGAACTAGCTTCGAATGATGCCCTGGGTTTTCTTGAGAGGTGTCATTGCATTCTCTGCACTATGGGTATTGTGGAGACGAGTGGGGTTTCTTTCACTGCTTTCCAGCTGAAGGGAGCAACTTATCAGTGGTGGCATTCTTTTGAGCTTAGTAGCCCGGACGAAGCAACTTCACTTACTTGGTCTCAGTTCTCCGAGATGTTCTTACTTGAGTTTGTCCCTCAGAGCTTCAGGGATGCTTGGCGTGCGGAGTTTGAGAAACTAAGCCAGGGTACCATGACTGTGTCAGAGTATGCAGTCCGTTTCAGCGATTTGGATCGCCATGCACCAGCTTTGGTTGCCACTGTCAGAGAGAGGGTTCGACGCTTTATTGAGGGACTCCACCCCAGTATCCGGACCAGCATGGCCAGAGAGCTGGAGACCGATATTGATTACCAGCAGGTAGTGAGTATTGCCCGGAGGAGTGAGACTATGTTAGCCGGAGCAGGGAGGAGAGAGAGGCCAAGAGGTATCGGGAGACTAGTCATTTTTAGGAGCCCGTGCACCAACAACACGCTATGGTAGGGGTTTTGTTAGTCGCACCGTTCATTCAAATCTCCCAGCAGCCAGTGGTATTCTAGCTCCTCCTAGACCTTAGGAGCCTTATTATGCACCACCAGTATCTCAGGTGCCTCCTGCTCGAGGTGCTATCACTGGCCGGTCCAACAGTCCAGTTCAGACTCAGCAGCGACCGCCACGTCCTCCGAGGGGTTGCTTTGAGTGTGGTGACCTATGAGAGATTTCCCCAGAGCGAGGAGGGGCGCACCACCTCAGACTTATCAGGGTGCACCCCCTCAGACTTATCAGGCCCCACGTCTTCCACCATGTCCTCCAGCTATTCTTCCAGCCCCAGCTGCTACCCCACCACCTCAGGCAGCTCGAGGTGGAGGTCGGGGAGGTCGAGGTCGCCCTAGAGAGGGAGGCCAGGCCAGGTACTATGCTCTTCCGACCCTATCTGAGGGCATTACTTCAGATTCAGTCATTACAGGTATTGTTTCCGTTTGTCATAGGGATGCATCGGTATTATTTGACCCAGGCTCTACATATTCATATGTGTCTTCCTATTTTGCTTTACATCTAGGGATATCCCGGGATTCTTTGAGTTCCCCTGTTTATGTTTCTACTCCGGTGGGAGATTCTCTTGTTGTGGACCGCGTATATCAGTTATGTTTGATTGCTATCAGTGGTTTTGAGACCAGAGCTGATTTACTACTACTCAGTATGGTAGATTTCGATGTTATATTGGGTATGGACTGGTTTTCTCCCTATTATGATATTCTTGATTGTCACGCCAAGACCGTGACGCTGGCTATGCCAGGATTTCTGAGGTTAGAGTGGAGAGGTTCCTTAGAGTATACTCCCAGCCGAGTCATTTCTTTTCTTAAGGCTCAGCGGATGGTTGAAAAGGGGTGTGATACATATTTGGCTTATGTGAGAGATGTTAGTGTTGATACTCCTACAGTTGAGTCAGTTCTAGTTGTCAGGGACTATTCTGATGTATTTCCAGCTGATCTTCCGAGTATGCCACCTGATAGAGACATTGATTTCGGCATTGACTTGTTGTCGGGTACTCAACCCATTTCCATTCCTCCTTATTGCATGGATCCTCCTGAGTTGAAGGAGTTGAAGGAGCAGTTAAAGGAATTGCTTGAAAAGGGATTCATCAGGACCAGTGTATCACCTTGGGGCGCTCCGATATTATTTGTGAAGAAAAAGGATGGCTCGATGCGTATGTGTATTGACTACCGGCAGCTGAATAAGGTGACAGTGAAGAACAGGTACCCATTGCCTCGCATTGATGATCTATTTGACCAGTTACAGGGTGCTAGGGTGTTCTCCAAATTGACCTGCGTTCGGGTTATCATCAGTTGAAGATTTGGGAGCCGGATATCCCGAAGACTGCCTTCAGGACCAGATATGGCCACTATGAGTTCCTTGTTATGTCATTTGGGCTGACTAATGTCCCAGCATCCTTCATTCACCTGATACACAACATGTTTCGGCCTTATCTTGATACTTTCATCATTGTGTTCATTGATGACATTCTGGTATATTCTCGGTCCCAGGAGGACCATGAGCAGCACTTGAGGATCGTGCTTCAGACATTGAGGGAGAAGAAGTTGTATGCCAAGTTTTCTAAGTGTGAATTTTGGCTTGATTCTGTGGCATTCCTAGGCCACGTGGTGTCTTCGGATGGGATCAAGGTAGATCCGAAGAAGGTGGAGGCGGTACAGAGTTGGCCCAGACTGTCCTCAGCTACTGAGATCCATAGTTTCCTCGGTTTGGCTGGGTATTATCGCCGTTTTGTGGAGGGATTTTCATCCATTTCAGCGCCTATGACCAGACTGACCCAGAAGGGTGCATCTTTTATATGGACTGAGGAGTGTGAGGAGAGCTTTCAGAAGCCAAGACATCCCTGACTACAGCTCCTGTGTTGGTTTTGCCTACCGGTTCCGGGTCCTATACAATTTATTGTGATGCTTCGAGGATTGGCTTGGGAGCGGTGTTGATGCAGGATGGTAGGGTGATTGCCTACGCGTCCAAACAGTTGAAGGTTTATGAGAAAAACTACCATGTTCATGATCTCGAGATGGCAACGATTGTTCACGCCCTGAAGATATGGCATCATTATTCATATAGTGTTCCCTGTGAGATATTCACGGATCACCGGATTTTGCAGCAGATATTCAGGCAGAAGGATCTAAATTTGCGCCAGCGTAGGAGCTTGGAGTTGCTAAAGGACTAGGACATCACTTTACTATACCACCCGGGGAAGGCCAATGTGGTGGCCGATGCCTTGAGTCGCCGGGCGGAGAGTTTTGGGAGTTTGGCACACCTTCATGCAGCTGAGAGGCCTCTAGCCTTAGATGTTCAGTCCTTAGCCAGTCAGTTCGTGAGATTGGATCTTTCTGAGCCTTGCCGGGTATTAGCTTGTGTGGTTTCTCGATCTTCCCTTCATGACCGTATCAGAGATCGCCAGTATGATGATCCCTACCTTTTGGTTCTTCAGGATAGAGTCCAGCGGGGTGATGCCAGGGATGTGACTATAGGAGATGACGGGGTGATGAGGATGCATGGCCGTATTTGTGTGCCCAACGTGGATGGGCTTCGGGAGTTGATTCTTGAAAAGGCCTATAGTTCGCGGTATTCCACCCATCCGGGAACCGCGAAGATGTATCAGGATCTAATACAACACTATTGGTGGCGAAGGATGAAGAAGGATATAGTGGAGTTTGTAGCCAAGTGTCTCAACTCTCAGCCAGTCAAATGTGAGCATCAGAGACCGGGAGGGTTACTTCAGCAGATTGAGCTTCCAGAGTGGAAATGGGAGCGAATCACCATGGAATTTGTGGTCGGACTTCCTCGGACTTTGAGAAAGCATGATGCTATTTGGGTGATTGTGTATCGACTGACCAAATCAGCCCATTTCATTCCAGTGCTGACTACATATTCATCTGAGAGGTTGGCTGAGATTTATATCAGAGAGATTGTTCGCCTCCACGGTATTCCAGTATCTATCATTTCAAACAGTGGTACACAGTTCACTTCACGGTTCTGGAGAGCCGTTTAGTAGGAGTTAGGCACCAGGGTAGAGTTGAGTACAACTTTTCACCCTCAGACAGACGGGCAGTCCGAGCGCCCGATTCAGATTCTCGAGGATATGATCCGCGCCTGTGTGATGGATTTTGGAGGGTCATGGGATCGATACTTTCCCCTTGCAGAGTTTTCTTATAACAACAGCTACCAGTCCTGCGTTCAGATGGCGCTGTATGAGGCTTTGTATGGTAGGCAGTGCAAGTCTCCCGTGGGATGGTTTGAGCCGGGCGAGGCCCGATTGTTAGGTACAGACTTGGTTCGGGATGCCCTGGACAAGGGGAAGGTGATTCAGGAGAGACTTAGCACAACTCAGTCCAGGTAGAAGAGTTATGCGGACCGGAAGGTTCGTGACTTGGAATTTATGGCTGGTGATCGGTTTTTGCTTCGGGTATCGCCTATGAAGGACGTCATGAAGTTCGGGAAGAAAGGAAAGCTGAGTCCGAGATTTATTGGCCCTTTTGAGGTGTTGCAACGCATTGGGGAGGTTGCTTATGAGCTAGCCCTGCCTCCCAGCCTAGCAGGGGTTCATCCGGTGTTCCACGTCTCCATGCTCCGGAAGTATCACGGTGACCCGAATCACGTCTTAGATTTCAGCTCAGTCCAGTTGGACAACGATATATCATATGTTGAGGAGCCTGTGGCTATATTGGACAGGTAGGTCAGAAAGCTCAGATCGAAGAATATTGCCTCAGTTAAGGTTCAGTGGAGGGGTCAGCCAGTCGAGGAGGCGACTTGGGAGACCGAGCAGGATATGCGGAGTCTGTACCCTCATTTTTTCACAGCTTTAGGTATGTTTCTATACTCGTTCGAGGACGTACGATTTTCTTAAGGGGGGGGAGGATGTAACTACTCGGTCGGTCGTTTTAAGAATTAGCGCCCCGATCCCCTATTAACCGCTTCTCCCATGTCTATTTATGTTATTGGAACTTGTAGGAGCGTTGAGTGATGAAATCCGGGGTGATTTTGGAAACATAGTCCATAAATGTGAATTTAGCTTTAGAAATCTGGCCGTAGCTAGAGCTGTGTGAAGAGCGTGTGAAGAGCTGGGTGATTTCGGGGTTAAGAGCGTGTTAGGGATGTTTTCGAGATCGGTTGTAGATTTAGGCTTGAATTGGCGAAAGTTAGAATTTCGACGATTTCGACCGATATGTGAAATTTTGATATCGGACTCGGAATGGAATTTCGAAAGCGACAGCAGGTCCATAATGTCATTTGTGATCTGTGTGCAAAATTTGAGGTCATTCGGATGAGTTTTGACGTGTTTCAGCATCGGATGTGGATTCTAGAAATTTCATAAGTTCTTAGGCTTGAATCTATGCATAATTGATGATTTTGATGTTATGAGATGTGTTTTTAAGGCTCGACCAAGTTTGAACAAGGTATTAGGGTCAGTTGGTAGGTTTGGTTGAGGTCCCGGGGGCCTCGGGGTTGTTTCGAATGCCTAACGAGTGAGTTTTGGATTTTGAGAGCAGCTGAACCATTCTGGTGCTGGTGTCTCGCACCTGCGATGGTATTTCCGCAGGTGTGGACATGCAGGTGTGAAGGGGGTGCACGTAGGTGCGGACGTTGCTTAGGCTGGCCTGACTCGCAGGCACGGAAGAGTATGCGCAGGTGTGGAGCCGCACCTGCGACCCAACCACCGCAGGTGCGACCCCATGTCGTTTAATGAGTTTCCGCACCTACGATTGTGTTTCCGCAGGTGCGGTTTCGCAGGTGCGGCACCGCAGGTGCGATCCCAGTGTCGCAGGTGCGAAACATCTGGGCTGGTTATACCAAAAATTCGAGGGTTTGAAATTCATAATTCCAAAATCGATTGTGAGCTCAGAACTTGGCGATTTTCAGTGGGATTTGAAGAAGAGAATCATGGGTAACGTTTTCTAACCTTAATCCATTTGTATATCAATAATATCTATCAATTTCCTCAATCTAATCAATGAAATTGGATGAAAAAACATGAAATTGGGATGAAATTTCCCCAAGTAGAAATCTGAGGATTTAGGGAGATTTAGACGTCGGGTTTTGTTGATTCTTGTTCAAGTGGGTTCATGAGCGAATGGGTGTTCGGGAAATATAAATTTTACCCGATTTCGAGACGTGGGCCCGGAGGACTTTTATGGCGAATTTCCTAATTTCGCATATTAGCTTAAAAATAATTAGCTATTTTGTTCCCTTGAAGTGATATTTACACCATGCAATCGATTTGAATAGATTTGGGCCACCCGGAGTCAGATACTCGTGGCAAGAGCGTGGTATTGAGTTGATTAGCGCAGTCAAGATAAGTGGCTTGCCTAATTCTGTGTTGGGGACTTCTCCTTAGGTATTTTTATACTGATTTTGTTACGTGGACGCCGTGTACGTGAGGTGACGAGTGCGTACACGAGTCATTGTTGCTAAAATCCTATTTTTACTTTCATGAAATCACTCATTTTCATCCCTATATTACTGTTTCCTGTCTTAACTGAGTAGTTAGCTTAAGAGTAAGCATGCCTACCTGTCCTTACTTGATTTCCTCTTATTTGCTACTAGTTGCACCATGTTTAGGTACCTTTACTCAATTCTTGCCTGTTGTTTTCCTGTACTGTTTAATTAAACCATATCTGACATAATTCTGATTTGCATATTTAAATTGGGACTACGGATCGAGATCCGGGAGCTTTCCCCCTGTACTGCACTTCATATTTAAATTGGGACTACGGACCGAGATCCGGGAGCTTTCCCCCTGTACTGAAATGCATATTTAAATTGGGACTATGGACAGAGATCCGAGAGCTTTCGCCCTGTACTGCATAATATATTTAAATTGGGACTACGGACTGTGATCCGGGAGCTTTCCTCGTGTACTGCATTGCACATTTACTGTTGAGATATATGTTGTGCTGAGCCGAGGGCTCTTTTTCTGTTATTAGTTCTTCCAGTTTCCATTAATCCTGTTTATCATTGCTTATCTATATTTCACTGTTTTAAATTGTATATTGACTTGTTCTTAAAACTCAGTAGGTCCTTAACCTGACCTCGTCACTACTTGATTGGGGTTAGGCTTGGCACTTACGGAGTACCGAATATGGAGTACTTACGCCTTTTTTTGCGCATGTTTTCCCCATGTGCAGATCCAAGTACCAGCACCCAATATCATGGCTAGGTGTCGTTCTAGCAGCTGCAAGGAGACCGCGAGGTAATGCTGCCACGTCCGCAGAATCTCACGAGTACCCTTCTACTCTAATATAGGCATAGAAGACTTATGTCTTTTCCCACTGTTTCATTGTATAGAGCTATATTTAGTATAGATCTTGTGACTATAGTGACATACCAGATTTTGGAAAGTGAAAGTGTATATACTGAGCAGCTATGTTATATCTACTTGAGTTTTTTTCTGTCTTTATTTTATTGATTCTATCATTTTTCGCAAATTTTAGGCTTACCTAGTCGTAGATACTAGGTGCCATCACGATACCTTTCGGAGGGCAAAATGGATCATGACAATGTATGTAAACACCGTAACGCTGTCAACCCAGCTCAATCTTTATGTACTATGATAGAATCAAGAGAACATCTAACACTTTTAACACACTTGCAACAACAATTGGCAATAATCGATTGAAATCAAATAGCCACGTAAACCTCAACAGTCCTAAGACAGTTAAAATGCAATTCTCATAACTTCCTCAATATTTTAAAATATGAAAGCAACATGAACATAAATATATATGTGCCTCGTAGAAGCAATGCCAAACTACTCAACTGTTTTGTACCATAAGGGAACCAAATAAACAACCAATACTCTTTCCAAAATAACCACAACAATATTTAACAACAACAGAATAAGGCCAAGTAATGGTAGAAACAATAATGAACATAGGACAATTAAGCTAGGAATCAATTAACTTGGGAACGGGGAAGGGATCATATTTAACAGATTATTTGGTGGTGCATATATACTCGTCACCTCACCTATACACCACCCACATGCATTTCACATAGCAAATAAGTGGGGACTCCTATTCCCTCAAGTCAAAGTTAGACCAAACACTTGCCTCAAATTCGCAGGCCACCCACTGCTCAACTATAGCTTTTCCCTTTGAATTCACCTCCAATACACTCGAATCTAACCATAATTAATTTAATATCATTAATTAAAGCTAAAGGAACTAACTTTACTGAAAATTATAATTTTTTTTAAGTTTTCTCAAAAAAAGTAAAAACCCGACCCCGGGCCCGCTTGGTCTAAACTCGGGGTTCGGACCAAATTATGTTTACCCATTCACCCACGAACCCAAATATACAATTAGTTCGAAATCCGACCTCAATTCGAGGTAAAGATTCGATTTTTACAAAATTCCCTAATTCTACCCAAACCCTCAATTTTTACCATGAAAAATCTTAGTTTTTGATTTAAAAGTGATGAAAAACAATGAGTAATTGAAAGAGTAAAGTTTAGAATTGATTACCTATGACTTGGGGGTGATATTTGGTGAAGAAATTCGTTCTTAGGGCTGTGGTGTTCGAAAATTTAAAGAAGAAGAAGTCTGCCCGTTTTATATATAATTTTCTGCCAGCTATTCTGCCTCGTTTCTTATGCCAAACGATCCCGAAACTCAATTTTTATGTCTCCAGTGAATTCCTTGTGAAATTCTAGTAAAGTTAGGCTTTTGTCACTCAATTTGACCTTATAATGAGGGAGATATGTAGGTTTTAATATTTGCAAATAGTGCAGATTTTTAATACGCCGTCAGTGGTAATTTCGTAATTAATCTGAAAAATCTGGCAACCTTAGTAAAATGACTATAAAATCCTCATACGATGTCCAAATTCGATGATTCTCTTTGTTACGGGTCCATAATTACGATATGGATCTAATACCTCATTCAAAACAAAAATCGGATCTCATTTGTTCAATATGATATCATTTATGCTTGAAGAAACGACGTCGAAGCATAAGAAAGAACTAGCGCAACACAACCCAAACTTTTTTAAACTCACCCGAGCATTCGGGATCTAAACCAAACAAGCAAGCAAGTCTAAAAGCATCATATGGACTTGCTCGTGCGATCAAATCATGAAAGTAACATGTAAAACTATGAATTAAACTTTAAAACTCATTATTTTTCTCAAGAACACTTAAAGTTCACCATTTATCAACGGGATCCGAATCACGTCAAACAAACTCCATTTTCACCAAATTTTACAGGCAAGGCCTAAATATCATAACAAACCTGTATCGAGCTCCGAAACCACAATACGAGCCCGATACCAATGGTTTCAGACATAAAGTCCTTTCTTTATTTCATTAATATTTCAGCAAAATAATTTCTTTCAAAAATTGATTTCTAAGGCTTGGGACCTCGGAATTCATTTTCGGGCATACGCCCGAGTCCCATATTTTACTTCGGACCTCCCGGGATTGTTGGAACACAGATCCGGGTCCGTTTACTCATAATTTTGACCAAAGTCAATTTTAATAAAATTTTAACTCTAGAAATTAGTATTTCTCATATTTTCACATAAAAGCTTTCCGGTTTCACGCCCGGACTGTGCACGCAAATCGAGATATTTAAAATTAACCTTTTTAGGGCTATTAAGCCTAGAACGTAGTCTAATTTCACATAATGACCCCTTGAGTCATCACAAACAAAGATATAAAAAGAAAATCACTTATTACTTTGTGAACAAACAAAAATCAGCAATTTAGCTGATAGTACTATTGTTCTAAATATGTACACTCGGTTTATACCATGCGATAGTATCACTAGAAACACATAGATAATGCACAATTAAATTCCATGGTAGGTGATTGTACACAGTAATAAAAATTATAAAAGGAACTTCATTGTACTGCTACCTCACAGAATCTCTAAGGAGCGTGATTATTGAACATCGTAGTTTGCTTCATGCGCGATTAATAAATCATCGTGGCTATGGGTACGGATCCCGTGGCATGGTCACGATACATAAGTTCAAGTTCGGGTGTGCATTTCATGTGACCCGGTCATAACTTTGAACAATAATAATAAAATAAGCATGTTGTAGATCGCGGGTACGGTTCCCGTAGCGTGATTTGCACTGTGCACAAAAGCAAACGAGTGCGCGACATCGCAACTTGTCCAAACAATTTCCATAAATCACAGTCCTCTTAAAATTAATCTCAAAATTAGGAAATCAACTTATGAGCATTCTATTTTGCTTTAGAAGTAACTAATAAATAATAAATTATCATGACTATGAGTACGATTCCCGTGGCATAGTCATAGATACGTAACTCCAAAATTCGAGTGCACGCTGGCATGATTTGCGATGTGCACAAAATAACAAGTGCACGACACCGCGACTTATTTAAATAAACTCCGTAATTTTTAAAATAATTCAAAGCGGCTAGAAGTTAAAATGCACAATAGGTTTAAAACATGTATTAAAACAGTTAATTTAGCCAATTATTAATGGTTGAGCGACCGTTCTAAAACCACGGAACTCGGGAGTGCCTCACACCTTCTCCCGGGTTAACAGAATTCCTTACCCGAATTTTTGTGTTTCGCGGACGGTAATACAGAGTCAAACTTCCTCGATTCGGGATTTTAAATCGGTGACTTGAGACACCATATAATTATCCCAAGTGGTGACTCTAAAAATAAATAATCTCGTTTCGATTAATGTCACTTTAGTTCGAAAAACCCCTATTCCCCTTTTCGGAAAGAAGGAGGTGTGACACCAACTGCAGAGTTAACAAATCATTGAATCTATCCGGAATCATCACCTTATTATGAACCGAATAATGGTATTTGTTCTTTAATATATACATCACATAACCTTATCGCACTGATCTATGATCCAAAAATCTCGTCTCACCCAGTCTGAACCGCTCAGGCAACAAGTCACCCCAGACATGACCAACAGTCTTACATGGTACCACAATGCACCAATAGGCCACAACTCAAACGTGATACATAAATAAATGACTCAGGAAGGGACTACTCAACTCACGCAACTAATTAGACAATCGAAAAGATGCTATAAACCTCCCTCAGAAAACGGGAAACAAAAACACCAGAAAATAGATATAGGGAACCAAGCTCAACATCACACTGTTGCGGCGTGCAATCCGATCCAAATAACATGCATATGGAGACGTGCCACCCGATCCACATATAAAATCCACAGAATGAGATACTTATCGAGCTAAATCGCTCATTACCACAAAATATCGAATATCAGTCACAAGCACGCTAAGTGCATAATACCATCCTAGGGAGACCGATAGAGCCATACGCTACAAAACTCAAGCACAACTGAGGTGCGATATATATACTCTGAATCTCAAGAGCTATCCTTCTCACATAACATCATCACTACGCGGAATCTCAACACATAAGATATTATCAAGCCGTTTCACAACTCACACAGCACAACATAATATTACATGAAATCGACGAAGATGGAACAACATCTGATGTTCTAATACCTCTCCATGAGAAGCGTTATACCGAAATGAACACACCTGACTCATATGGAGCCCATAATCATATTTAAATCCATCCACAAACCTCGAGTCAACCCTGCTTGCACCGAACTAGGATAATCGCCTTACCTGGGTCCATAATACACCACTTTTCTCATAACACACAAGAACAACCATCATAACCGGGACAAACTCCCACAATCCACAACCAAATGAACCGAGCGCCCTCCAGGCATAAAATCTCAAATAAGCCATCTTACCACAGCCTTCATACTTGGTTCAAACCTTCAACACTTACACGACCTCATGCACTAGGTAACAAGTCTGCACATCCAGACCACCGACCACACTAATGTTGTAAAGCAATTCAAGAATTCATAACCAGAATGCAAAGCCTCCTTCACAAAACACCGCTCTCAGGAGATGCTGAAGACATTACCAGCTTACTCTAAACATTAAAATCCATTTCCTGCTCATCCGAGCTCGTGACATTTTTGTCAACACCAAACCGCAACCTTGATCCTCGCTTCCAAATTTCATACCGTTCACTGCACCTAACATGCCCATATGCATTCGCACAGGAATCTCGTCATAACTCCTGAACCGCTAATAGGGTGAACACTTCATCATATAGAAACCTTTTACTTAACTCTCTTCAAGAGAACCATGACAACACACTAGTGAATTCTCATAATCACAAAACAGGTAAATCCTTAAGGAATAGTCTATACCACCATAATCCTTCTAGGATCCACCTACACGTGACCGACCATAATACTTGAATTCTCCCAAATAAACTCTATTACGGCAGCCAACAAGCCTCGCACACACCGTCACAAATCACATGCATAACTTAATCACGCCGAAGGAACTGATCATTATCGTAAATGTGTCACTCCAACCATGGCTAACCAATCTATCTCCTTCTAATTTATCCTTAACTTGACTTAGAAATGGCAATAGCTTCATCCAAAACATAGTGAACCCAACACACTCATCTTGAGTGACCTTATACCACGAGACCATGTTGTCTCAAATCCCACGGGTCATCTCATACCCTCCAATGCTACATCGCCAACCGAAGATAACATAGAACACTCCTAGCCTTCTATCACGATCTGCTGCAAAAGCTCGATTCTTAACCATGTCGCGTGCTTGAAATCCTTAAGCACAACAATTTAAACCTTTGAATTTTCTAGGACCGTTATTAAGCGTCACCCACTCTGACCTGGTCCCGAGTATAATCAGCTCCAAGACCCTTCTAGCACATGAAAACCCTCTCAATGAAGCACTCGACTGAGTCACTTTCCTTGCAACTCGGATCTACACGAAGAAAAACCCCGGGCCTCCTCAATAAGGCTAGTTATACCACACATCTCTCAAATGATTTGCTCAAATTACCATTTTATTCCTTTCCCCTAGCTGCAATAGCTTGCTAATACGCTGATAACCCGAAATCCCATGAGAAGATAATCCTTCAACCCAATCACAGGCGGTGGGACTCTCTCACTTAGCCTGAAGCTACTCCTTGCACAACTCTGGAACCCACAAAAATTCTTTCTTCATTGGTGACATGATCTTGCACAACCAACACGTCAAATTGCTCTAAATTCTTCTGTTAGCATTTCATGAACACTATGAATCTCTAGCATCATTCCTATATTCGGCCTCTTATCGAATAGTCAATAGAATTCCTCGCAGAAAATTTACCAACCATATGACCGCTAACCTGCTCACAGGAGATAACCCACCTGTGAAAATTACATACCGACACCCTCCAACGTCTCTTCACGGGGAAGACTCACGACGACATCAATACCCCATCCTAAGCCCGTTCTCATTCGCCAACCGCACCAGTCCGTTCACTCCTTATGGACATTGGCTAAATGTGCGACAACATCTTCCAATTCCAAGCTATATTGCATCCTTCTTCATACCAAGCAACTCATTCCTGTTGCACCCCATCTCCCGTCGCAATAGCCAACATTTCAATTTAAGCCCGTGGACCCAATCACCATCCACTAAAATTCTCATATCACTCCAAACTTCTCCTCAAGATGTGCATCTATCTTACCACAGAACTCATATGCTACGCTGCCACTCTCCCAATTTGGTCAAACTCCCCCTCTAAGCAACTGCTTGACTTCCGCTTCTTACACCTGGCCTTCTAGAAATTTATCCTCCACCTGACACTCTCACATGTCCTTCCTCATCTCTTTCTGCCCAGTTGCATCCTTACATCAATATCCATGTTTGCAACACTTGAACCGATAGATCACTACCAACCTCAACCCTTTCCGAAGATCCCCTTTCTCAAGCAATCGACATTAGAAATGCCTATTCAATCCTGAACCACCGCACACCGCGATCTCTGATAGCCACTTCTTCAATACTATCTCACTATATCCTGCCCCAAAGGCGAATTGTTGAAGGTCATAACACCGGCGAACATAACACATTCTATTAGATCAAGGACGACAATTCCAAATCACGGATGAAGATTCCACCTCACTTGAAAACATTAAGTCTCTCTACCAATTCAAACCTGAACATTTATAGTCCAATTGTCTTTCCTCTGTCGAAAATAAAAATACTCGATCTCGGAATCACGCCTTGAGCCGACCTCCTTTCAAGTTATTCACCCTTGACATATGGACAAGCATCCTACCATCTCATCAACACTGTGCAATAACCAATCATGAGCATCATAGCAATCTGCATATAGCTTCAAAGCTCTCAGAAGTGCAACTACCGAGCTGAAACCACATAATATCCTTCCGCAAAGCAACAATAATAGCCCCAACCATCCGTGCATGGAGAAACATCACGCACCATATCTGTAGTACCATTAGGATTCCTCAAATTCCGGATTTATAGCAAGCGCTTTGTGTCGCGTAATATTGAGTAGGAAAGAAACATAGGCATAAGCCTCAAAGGAATCAAACCGCACGATGAGGAATCAAGAAGGGAAGTACTCCTAACAGCCCTGTAGCCTCTCGAAGATAAGTACAGACGTCTCCGTACAGATCCGCAAGACTCTACTAGACTTGCTCATGACTCGTGAGACCTAAGGGAACCTAGTGCTCTGATACCACACTGTCACGACCCAAAAATCCATTAAGGTCGCGATGGCGCCAGACACAACAGTCAGGCAAGCCAACACTCGTCAGTTAGTTAAATTTCTATTTTAGTATTTTGAAATCGTTACCTTTCATTTCATTATGTGAAAATCGATAAAAAATTTACTGAGTAAATAAAAAGGTTCTAACACTTCAATTAACAAATACATCCCAAAATCATCCCAGAACCCGGTGTCACAAGTGCATGAGCAATTTCTAAGAAAGACCAAATGAAATACAATAACTGTCCAGAATACAAACGGGACGGTCAAGAGAGTCAACTCAATACGCTGAAGGAGAATCTACTGGTTGCGGGTCGTCTCGAGAGGTGTAGTTCACCCAAGTCCCCATATCAACCATGCCACAACACCAAGAGAGGCCACTATATACATGTACCTGTGCAACAAAATGCACAACAAGTGTAGTATGAGTACGAAAATAACGTGTACCCAGTAAGTATCCTGCCTAACCTCGAAGAGGTAGTGAGGAGAGGTCGACTTAGACACTTACTAGAGGTCAAATTAATATAATCAAGTGTGATGTCAAACATGGATGTTCCTATCAAATAACATATAACAGCAGGAAATGAAAACTTCTTCCATAAATTATAAATCCCAGTTTCCATCTTCTCAGTTAACCACTCATATCTTAAGACAATTAAACAGTTCAAATCACATATGGTATCCAGCAAATATCATGCGCAGGAAATGTCAAGGGTCGAACGTCACGAACCAACATAAATGTAAATTGTGCACTGCCAAAAGGTCGAACGACGCGAACCATAGATGCATCTATTAACCTGCCGTGGCGTACGACCCTCTCCCATGAGAGTAGTGGAAGAAATCATCCCGCTCGCGGAATATAAATTGCAAAGCGGTCACACATAAGCATACACATTCCAACAGTCCACCCTGACTATATCGGGAAAACAATTACCCAAGAAAAGGCCAATTTCTCTTTTAATGGTCACAAAGATGGTACTTAAATCTTTTCTAGAAATTCATTTGTCAAGTTCGATAAGGTTTAAACATTTTTAAATTCGTAACTAAAGTCACAAGTACGACACATAAAACATGCTTTTGGTTCCTAGACTACCCGGACATAAGCGTAATAGTAGCTACGCACGGACTCTCGTCACCTCGTGCGTACTTAGCCCCCAAAAATAGTAGCACATGATTGATTATTTCACCTAGGGAGATAACTCTCTCTTACAAGGTTAGAAAGGAGACTTACCTTGCCCCGAAGATTCATGACCGGCCTCCAAGCCCTTCCGACGACTCAAATTGATGCACCATGCCCAAAACTATCCAATAACAGGCAAACCAATTAAAAGTACTCTAATACTTATAACAATTCAATTTATATAAATTTCCAACTCCGATCAGAAATTTGAATTTCCCTCAAGCCCACGTGCCCGGATTCCAAAATTTTTCGAAGATGAAGATTACCCATAACTTTACGAGTTCAAATATATAGTTCTCTTTCAATTTCATGTCCAAATTCGTGGTCAAAATCCAAAAATACAAATTCTAGGTCTTCCCACGAAAACCCCAAATTTCTATAAATTTTCTTCTCTAATCCATGCATAATCCAAGTATTTAACTCAAGATGGGAAGAGATCACTTACCTTAAGGAAGATGCTGAAAATACCACTGCAAAATCGCCTTCCATCGAAGAAATGAAGTGCAAATGAGCCAAGATCTCGGTTTTAAAATACACACTGCCTAGACCCGACCTACGCACCTGCGGTCTCCAGCTTCGCACCTGCGCGCCCGCAGGTGCGCTCAAGCACCCGCACCTGCGGCTTCCTCCTTCCCAACCGAGCTCCACACGTGCGCTTCCTCTTCCGTATTTGCGCCTTTGCAGGTGCGGAAATAACCTCGCACCTGCGCTCCTAGACAATCCAGTCAAAATTTGCATCTGCGACACCAAAGCTGCACCTGCGGCCCTTATTGCGCTGGTGCGATCGCACCAGACACCAGATGCTTCAGCCCTACCTCAACTCCAAAATTCGATCCGTTAACCACCCAGAATCCACCCGAGGCCCCCGGGACCCTGTCCAATCACACCAATTTGTTCCTAAACGTAATGCGGACCTGCTCAAGGCCTCAAATCACATCAAATAACATCGAAATAATGGATCGAAACTCAATTCAATATTTACGAACTTTGAAATTTCTAACTTTTACATTCGATGCCAAAACCTATCAAATCACGTCCGATTGACCCCAAATTTTGCACACAAGTCACATTCAACATTACGGACTTGATCTAACTTTCGGAATCAGAATCCGACCCCAATATCAAAATTTCCACTTCCGGTTGGACTCCTTAAAAACCTTCAAATTTCTAACTTTAGCCAAATGACTCCAAAATGACCTACGGACCTCCGAATTCACCTCTGATTGCGCTCCAATCACCAGAATCACCATACGGAGCTATTCCCAGACTCGAAATCCCAAACGGACATCAATAACACTGAAGTGCACTATAACCCAGACTTATGAAATTTCTTCCAAAATACTAACTTCTACAATATGCGTCGAAACGCTCCCGGGTCATCCAAAACCTGCTCTGAACATACGCCCAAGTCCGTAATCATCATACAAACCTGTTGGAACCTTCAAATCCTGATTCTGAAGTCGTTTACTCAAAAATCTAATCTTAGTCAATTCTTCCAACTTAAGGCTTCCGAAATGAGAACTTTCTTTCCAATTCGACTCCGAACTTCCCGAAATTCAGTTCCGACCACACCTACAAGTCATAATACCTAAAATAAAGCTTATCATGGTCTTAAACCTCCAAACGACGCGCTAGAGCTCAAAACGACCGATCGGGTCATTACAAGTAGTTCCAAAATCGACAAAAACAGTGACTGTAAAAGCTAGCTTGCCAAAGTTATACTTTTGGCTTCGAAAGAAAAAGATTCAACTGACAAGAAATATAAAGTAAGAATAGATCCAGTATTCAGTGTCGCTTCTTGCTTCGTGTCGGAAACAAAGAAGAGCATCCAATAAAAGATGATTTGGTTCTCCCTGAACACTTGATTGTCAATCCCAATGGTAATAGTAGTGCATTTAATAAGAGAAATATTTCTATCATTAGATTATAACGCAATTTGTGCAAATCGCATGATAGAATTAAAAAGACTTAACTAGCAGAAATGAATATGTTGATCAACATAATAAAAGGTTGATTTCAAAAATTTATAGTAAAAAAAATATTTTTCAGTTTTTGACTCAGCAGAAATGATACCAATAATAACTACCAAGAATAACACTTAAATACTTTAATAACAAATGGCCTTTTACCATACATGTTTGTTGTCAAGTTTCTTATTTCTTACATATGTTCGTGTCACCGTATATATAATAGTCTAAGTTAAAATTAATCTTCCATTGTATATAGGCTAATTATGAAGAAAAATATGCCCGTCATGCTACTGAAAAACTTAGATAAGTCAAATAGCTTATGTAATAGCACACAGATGGTATATAGAAGTTTTGACAATAACGTCATACATGCAAAAATTACGATATTGGTTAATGTGCTTCTAAATATATTCTTATTCCTGAATTCAAATTTCGTCTTCCGAAACTAAGGAATATCCTTTTAAATTTGTGTGAAAATAATTTTTAATATGTTTATGTTTTACAAATGTAATAAATAAAGCATAAGGACATGCATCCTAAATATTGGACTATATTTACCGATATGTTTTCTTGCACGAACAACTGTATGTTTCACTTTCAAGAGGGATATCAAGATCGTCAACAAGAGTTTTGGTTAAGGTAGAACAACGGACGAATGAGAAGGAAACATACACACAAAAAATATTGCCACAAACAAGTGTTCGTTAAGATACCATCATAATAAATACTTTTAAATTATAATATATAATTATATAACTAACATGAAAAAATTGATCATTTGTGTAAATTATAATGATGTCCTTTTATTTTAAATTCATGTACTATTCTAATGTAATAATATTTTTCGGTATTTAGATGATTGTTGTATTATTATACATAAAATTTCTCTCATTAATTAAATTTTATTGTTCCTTCATATAAATAAATGTTTAAATTATCACGTGCCACTATTAACGTGCAATGCACGTTCATAGATACTAGTATGTATAATAAGTAACAATTCTAAAATTTTAAAAGATGTTGCGTGCACCCTAAGGAAATATATTATAACGACCCGATCGGTCGTTTTGAGCTTTAGCGCTTCGTGCAGCGGTTTGAAGTCATGAGCATCTTCGTTTCAGGTATTATGACCCGTGGGCGTGGTCGGAATTGAATTTCAGGAGGTTTAGAGTCGATTTGGAAAGAAAATTCTCATTTCAGAAGCCTTAAGTTGGAAGAATCAACTAAGATTGAAATTTTGAGTAAACAACCTCTGAATCAGGATCTGAAGGTTCCTACGGTTCGTATGATGATTTCGTACTTGGGAGTATGTCCGGATCGGGTTATGGATAACCCGGGAGCGTTTCGATGCATATTGTGAAAGTCAGCATTTTTGAAGAATTTCATAAATTTGGTTTGAAGTGCATTTCAGAGTTTTTGATGTCCATTTGGGATTCCTAGCCTGGGAATAGGTTCGTGTGGTGTTTTTGGAGTTGGGAGCGCGATCTGAAGTGAATTTGAATGTCCGTAGGTCATTTTTAAGTCATTTGGTTAAAGATAGAAATTTGAAGGTTTTTGAGAAATCCGACCGGAAGTGGAAGTTTTGATATCAAGGTCGGGATGCGATTCCGGAAGTTGGAGAAGTGCCGTAATGTTGAATATGACTTGTGCGCAAATTTTGAGGTCAATCAGACGTGATTTGATAGGTTTCGACATCGGATGTAGAAGTTGGAAATTTCTAAGTTCATAAAATTGGGATTTAGGTGTGATTTGTGGTTCCGACGTTGTTTGATGTGATTTGAGGATAGGAGCAAGTCCGCATTATATTTTGGAGCATGTTGGTATATATTGGACGGGGTCCTGAGGGCCTCAGGTTGATTCCGGGTGGTTAACGATCAAGTTTGGGAGGTTGAGGAAGGCTGAGGTTGTTGTCATCTGGTGTGACCGCACCTGCGAGGATTTGGCCGCAGGAGCGGCTTTGGCGCTGCAGGTGCGAGAGTGGGCTGGCTTGGCTGGGATCGCAGGTGCGATGGAATTTACGCACATGCGAAGGCGCAGATGCGGGCAGTGGGTCGCAGGTGCGGATCTGGCTGGAGGAGAAGGAAGCGCAGGTGCGAGGATCTGATCGCAGGTGCAAAAATTGGCCTGGGCAGAATGTTTTAAAACAAGGATTCTTGGTTCATTTTCTTCATTTCTTCTTTGGCTTAGGCGATTTTGGAGGCTCCAAAGAGAGGATTCCTTCATGCAATGTCAAGGTAAGTAACTCCTTCATTCCTCTAAGTTAAATACAAGATTATATGCATGGATTAGGCATGGGAATTGGTAGGAATTTGGAAAATATTGAAGAAACCTAGAAATGGAAATTGGATTTTTAGCCACGAACTGAGCATGAATATTTGAGTAAATTGTAAGTTAGTAAGGCTATGGGTAGAATATATCTTCGAGAAATTTCGGATTCCAGGAACGTGGGATCGAGGGCATTTTTGTCATTATAATTTGGAATTGTTGCAAATATTAGAGTATATTTTCATTGGGTTGTCGTTGTTTAGATAGTTTTGGGGTGTTGTGCGTCCGTTTGGAGTCATCGGAAGGGCTTGGAGGCCGGTTATGGAAATTTCGGAGTGAGGTAAGTCTCCGTTCTAACTTTGTGAGAGGGAATTGTCCCCCTAGGTGAATTAATTAAGTATATGCTATCTTCGGGGGCTACGTACGCACGAGGTGATGGGAGTCCGTGCGTAGCTACTATTATGCCATGCCCGGGTAGTCTAGGATCCACTAGCATGCCTTATGTGTTATATCTGTGATCCTGCCTGTAATATTAAACTGCTAATATAATCGAAATCGTAATTGAATACCTAAAGAACAATAGAGTTCATTTTCTTAATCATTTAGAAAGAGAATTGATTCCTCTGTGGATAATTGTATACTTGGTAGGGTTGTATTATGGAATATCATTAAACTTGACAAATGAGTTTCAAAACAAATATTTAAAATCTATATTTCATGTTCCCATAAGAATAATTTCACCACTTTCCTGAGAAAAACTGCTTTCTTGATAAAAATATGGATTTATTATGCGGATATGTGTACATATGAGCACCTGAGTCGCAGGTATGATTCGCGAACATGCTAGCCTTATTATTTGTATGTATAACCGCGTCGCATGATCGATTCGCGAGCGGGGCAGATAGATGCATCTATGGTTCGAGCCGTTCGACCCTTCGGCAGTGCATATTTTATTATTGTTGGTCCGCGTCGTTCAACCCTCGACATTTCTTGCGCATGATATTTACTGCGTAGTTGCTATTATTTTGCCTGATTACTGGCCTAAAATATTAAGTTGTCAATTGAAATGACAGAGATTTAAAGTTATTAAAAAGATTTTGAAAGAAGTTGTTACTTCCCGTCGATTTATTGTTATTTGATTAAATCACCCATGTTGATTAATTGTTATTAATATGACGAAGATATAAAGTGTTAAACGTGAACGGAGTTGAAAATACTTATTCCTGATTTTAATAAATTGTCTATGATAATCATGCTTAGTGTCACACTTAAATATTCTAAATTGACCTTTAGTAAGTGTCTAATTTGACCTCTCGTCACTACCTCTCTGAGGTTAGGTGGGTGACTTACTGAGTACACGTTGTTTCTGTACTCATGCTACACTTGCTGTGCATTTTATTGCACAGGTACTTTCATAGCAATGTGGAGGATTTCGGGGACTTAGGCGAGCTGCATCATCCGGAGGCGATCCGCAGTTGACAGAGTCTCCCTCGTACTGTATTTATTTTTATTTTAAATTTCCTTGTCCAATTTGTATTTCGGACAAGGCCTTGTGATGATTGTATATATTGTTAGAAATATCTTATGTACTTGTGACACCTAGTTCTGGGATGTGTTGGGATATATTTTCTTAAGTGTAATATTAAAACCATTGTTTTACTTAACAGATTTTTATTTGGTTAATATGTAATAAAGTGAAAGAAAATGTTTTTCATAAATGTTAAAACCGAAAATTTATTTCAATTAATTAATGACTTTGCTTGCCTGACATTGATGTCCGGCGCCATCACGACCTTAGGTATTTTAGGTTGTGACAACATGGTATCAGAACTCTAGGTTCCCTTAGGTCTCACGAGTCATGAGCGAGTCTAGTAGAGTCTTGCGGATCGATACAGAGACGTTTGTACTTATCTTCGAGAGGCTACAGGGCTATTAGGATTACTTCCCTTCTTGATTTCCTCATCGTGCGATTTGATTCCTTTGAGGCTTATGCCTATGTTCATTCCTACACAATCTTACGCGTCGCGAAGCGGTTGCTATGAACCAAGAAATTTGAGGAATTGAAATTGTGCTACGGATGTAATTCGAGATGTTTCCATGTGTAATTGGTGGGGGGCTGTTGTTATGGACCTGCAGAAGAATATTATGTTGTTTCAGCTTAGTAGCTGTGTTTCTCGGAGCCTTAAGGCTATGCTCAGGTAGTGATGATGCTTTCCATTGGTTATCGTGCGATGTCGATATGATGATAGAATGCGTGCCCATATGTTAGGGGTGATGAATGGTTTGAAGGGAGGTATTCTCATAGTGGGATTTCGAGATTTCGGTATTTTAGTTCCGGCGGAGGAAAGGCATTTGGATTATGAATGGTCCGGTTGGGGTTGATAAGTAGTACGACTTGGTGTCTCCAAGTGAGGTGGGGTATGCACCTGTGACGTGTAGTCGTCGTCACTGATCGAATGGAATGTGTTAAGTTTGTCGGTGCTATGGTTTCCTCGGTTGCGTGGGGTCAGAGTTTTGAGAAGAAGTATTGAAGAATGCGGTTGGCAGAGATCGCGACGTGCGGTGGTTCAATACCAGATAAGTGTTGATAACGAGGGCAACTAGAGAAAGATGATCTTTGGAGAGTGTGAAGTCGTGGTGATCTGATGGTTTGAGAGCTACAGAGAATGATCCTGAAGTGAGGCTAGGCGGTGGTTCCATCTCTAGGAGGCCAGGTGTAAGAAGCGGAAGTCGAGAAGTCGCAAAGTAGGGGAGCGGCAGCATATCTTGGAATTTGAAGATATTGTCGCGCATTTAATGGATGTCCATGAGGAGCGGACGGACTAGTAAAAGTTGGTAAACGAAGCAGCGCGTAGGATGGGGTATTGAAGTCGCAGAGAGCGTGCATTTCAGCATCGTTGGAAGGTGTCCATAGGGGATTTCTACATGTGGGTTATCTTTTGTGAATAGGTTAGGTGTGGCATGGTTGGCAGGTCTCTGTGAGGGGTTCTAGCGGCTATTCGGTAGGAGTCAGAATGTGTGAATGATTCTAGAGAATTTGAGTATTTAGGGAGTGCCAGCAAAGGAATTTGGAAGAATTGGACGGATTGGTTGAGCAAGATCGTGTTATCAAAGGAGAAAGGTTCTCGGCAGGGTCTAGAGTGGTGCAAGGAGTAGCTTCGGGCTAAGTGGGGGAGTCCCACCATCTGCAGTTGGGTTGAAAGATTATGTCATCATAGGGTTGCGAATTGTCGGCGTGATGGCAAGTTATTACAGCTAAGGGAAAAGAGTAAAAGGGTGATTGTGTTAATGGTGATTGTGCATGGGATTTGATGAATGTGTGCAAAAGTTGGCCCTGTCGGGCCAGGGTTAGGCTCTGGAAGATTCAGAATTTTTCTTAAGGCATAGGTGAGTTGTCAGGATAGTGACTCGGTCACGTGTTTCCTTGAAAGGGGTGTTCATGTGCTAGAAGAGCCTTGGAGTTGAGTGTATTCGGGGCCAACCAAAGTGGGTGACTCTCAATAACGGTCCTAGTGAGTTCAAAAGTCAAGAACGCGACGTTTAAAGGTTTTAGGCAGCAGTATGATCAAGAATCGAGCTTTTGCAGAGTAATTTATGAGAAAAATGAGGATGATTGGAATGTTCTATGATATGTTTCAGCATGCAGGATAGTAATGGATGAGTGAGAGAAATAACCTCCAGATTGTAGAAAGATTATCAGAAGGGTATGAGACGGGTTGCGGGATTTAGGCAGCATAGTCTCGTGAATCAAGGCCACTCGGGATGAGTGAAAGTTGAGTTTGCTATGAGTTGAAGAAAGTTGCTATTATTCCTGAGGTAATTGAAGATGATTAAAAGCAAATAGATTGATTAACCATGGTTGAAATGGTACATTTACGGCAGTTATCGGTTCCTTTGATGTGATTAAGCTATGCAGGTGGTTTGTGCCGGTGTGTGCGAGGCTTGTCGGCCGTCGTAACGGATTTCATGTGGGAGCATTTGAGTGTTATGGCCTGTCAGGTGTAGGCGGATCCCGGAAGGGTTATGGTGGTATAAACTACTACTTAAGGATTTGCATGTTGTGTGATTGTGGGAATTCACTCGTGTGTTGAGATGGTACTCTTGAATTGATTTAAGTAAAAGGTTTCTATATGATGAAGTGTTCACCCTATTGGTGGTTCAGAAGTTATGATGGGATTCTTGCGCTACCTCATATTGGCATGTTAGGTGCGGGAAGCAGTACATAACTGGAAGTAAGAATCAAGATTGCAGTTCGGTGTTAATAAGGATGTCATGAGCTCGGAAGAGCAAGAAAAAGAGATTCGAGAGTTCAGAGTAAGCTGGTGTTATCTTCAGTGTCACCTGAGATTGATATTCGGTGGAAGGGGCTTTGTACCCTGGTCAAAGGTTCTTGATGTGTCTTGTTGCCTTGTGTGGAAGGTCGTTGAAGTATGACCGCGAAAAGATTGTATAAGTGTGACATGTAGTCACTTGATGGATTGAAGATTTGGACTGAGTATAAAGAAGTGCAATGTTGTTTATTTGAGAAGTTATTCCTGAGAGGCGTTCAATTCATTTGGTTGTGGATTGTGGGGTGTTTGTCCCGGCTATGATGGTTATTCTTGCATATTATGAGAGTAAGTGGGTTAATGTGGACCCAGGTAAAAGCTATCAGCTTAGTTTGGCGCGAGCAAGGTGACTCGATGTTTGTGGATGGATTTAAATATGATTTTGGGCTCCATATGAGCCAGGCATGCTCATTTCAATAGAGCGCTTTTCATGGAAAGGTATTAGAACAGCGGATGTTGTTCCGTCTTTGTCAAATTCATGTGTTATTATGATTGTGCCGTGTGAGTTGTGAAACGACTTGATAATTTCCTATGTGTTGAGGTCCCGCGTTGTGGGGATGTTATGTGAGCAGGATAACTCTTGAGATATATATATATATATATATATATATATATATATATATATATATATA
>MDKI01045610.1:0-21138 GCA_005239505.1 Nicotiana paniculata
AACTAAAATTCCAATACATAAACTAAAAGTCCAATTCATATCCTAAAGGTTCAATTCATATCCGAAAGGCTCAATTCATATCATAAAAGTTCAATTCATATACAAATTATAATTCATAAACTAAAATTTCAATTCGTATCCAAAAATTTCAATTCATATCCAAAAGGTTCAATTCATAAATTAAAAGTTTAATTCATATCCTAAAATTTCAATTTATAAACTAAAATTCCAATACATAAACGAAAAGTCCAATTCATATCCTAAAGGTTCGATTTCATGACCCAAATTCCAACTCAGGTCGTGATGACGCCCAACACCGGAGTCGGGCAAGACAACATCAGTTTACTAACGAGATTACTTTACTTATTTAAATATTTAATTACTTGTCAAATTTTAGATTTAGAAATCATTTAAAGAAAACGGTCAAGTGAATGCAACTTGATTAAATGAACTCAAAATATTGTTGTCATCATATGGAGTATAGAAATTAAATGTGCATTGTTGAAGGGTCGAATGGATCGAACCATAGATGTATCGATTACCCCACTCGCGAATCGGTCATGCGACGTGGTTGACATAATATAAGGCTATCCCGCTCACGAATCATACATGCGACACGGATGTTCGTATACATACACAGAATTATCAAGAAATTCAGGAAAATATAGAATTTATACTTGGAAAACAAGAATCAAGGCAACATCAAGATTTAAACGTAACCTTCTATTTTCTCATACTAGTTCAAGGATAATAATCAACTAGGGATACATACAGGGATACAAGTAAGGCATATAAGCATGCTTGTGAGTCCTAAAGACTACCCGACATGACATAGTAGTAGCTACGCACGGACTCTCGTCAGCTCGTGCGTGCATAGCCCCCGCAAATAAGGACAATTCAATCATTTATATTTACCTATGGGGACAATTCCCTCTTACAAGGTTAGAAAGGAGACTCACCTCACGCGGATCCCACTTCTCGGACCAAGAACGCGCCCGCAACTCCAACCTCTACACCCGAGGACTCGAAACTAGCCAATTATTATATAAATACGTTAATATACACTCAAAAGTATGAAATTATCTTACTAGCTTAGCCAATTCATCATTCTTGAAGAAATCCCAAATTACACCCTCGGGCCCACATGCTCGGATTCCGGAAATTTTCGAAGAAAATACTCGCCCATAGCCTAACGGTCATTAATATATAGTTTTTATATGATTTCATGGTAGAAAAGTGGTGAAATTCCCTAAAGTTCATCAACCCTAGGTGTTCCCTAAAGATTGCAAGTGCGAGACCGCACCTGCGGTAGGAATTCCGCACCAGCGGACCCGCTCCTGCGGAGAAAGGTCCGCACCTGCGAAGGTAGGACTTTCCTCCTGGTAGTCGCACCTGCGAGGCCTCGACCGCAGGAGCGGTCTCGCACCTGCGATCTGGGCAACCGCACTTGTGGTCACACCAGACCTGGTGCACCAGCAGCTGAAACTACTGGTTTTTGGCCCCGTTTGGTGTCCGGGAGGCACCTGGGCCACCCGAAACCCCGTGCAATTATACCAACAAGTCCTAAATCATATTATAGACTTTCTCTAGCCTTCGGAACACCCAAAACAACGCTAAAACTCGAAATCACTCCTCAGAACCCCTAGAATCAAACTTAAGAATTTTCAAGTTCTTGATTTCGGTATCAATGCGCCGAACAGACCTATACTACTCGGAATGACACCAAATTTTTCAAGAAAGTCATAAATGACATAACGGAACTATTCCCGGTCTCGGAATTCCATTCGGACCTTGATAACACAAAAACACGTATCAAACCAAATTATGAACTTAAGGAAACTCTATTTTCGCTATTTGGCGTCGAAACGCTCCCCGGTCATGCAAAACCCATTCCGGACATACGCACAAGTCCAAAATCATTATACGAATCTACTGGAATCGGCAAAATTCGATTTCGAGATCGTTTAATCAGAATGTTGACCGAAGTCAAACTTGGCCTTAAAAGCCAATCTTAAGGAACCAAGTGTTCCTATATTACTCTATACACTTCCGAATCCCGAATCCCGAACCACCCGTCCCCGCAAGTCATGAATCATTGAAAGCTGCTACGGGAAGTCTTATTTAGGGGAACGGGGTCCGAATACGCAAAACAACCGGTCGGGTCGTTACATTCTCCACCTCTTAAACAAATGTTCGTCCTCGAACGGGTCTAGAATCATACCTGAAGTGCTGAGTGTGGATATCTTCTCTGCATGTCCTCCTCGGACTCACAAGTCGCCTTCTCAACTGGTTGGCCCCTCCACTGGACCTTTACCGCAGAAACTCTCTTAGATCTCAACTGGCGGTCATGTCTGTCAATAATGGCAACTGGCTCCTCCTCATAGCCCAACTGCTCGTCCAACTGAATAGTGCTGAAATCAACCACGTGAGAGAAGTCGGCGTGATATCTCCGGAGCATGGATACATGAAAGACCGGATGGACTCCTGATAAGCTGGGAGGTAGAGCAAGCTCATAGGCAACCTCTTCCACACGCCACAATATCTCGAAAGGACCTATAAACCTCGGGCTCAGCTTGCCCCTCTTTCCGAATCTCATAATGCCCTTCATTGGCGAAACCTTCAGCAGAACCTTATCTCCCTCCATAAATGACATATCACATGCCCTCTGATCCGCGTAACTCTTCTTTCTGGACTGTGCTGTGCGGAGCCTCTCCTGAATCAACTTCACCTTCTCCAAGGCATCTCTCACCAGGTCCGTGCCATATAACTTAGCCTCGCCAGGCTCAAACCACCCGATAGGAGAACGACATCGCCGACCATATAAAGCCTCAAATGGAGCCATCTCAATGCTAGACTGATAACTATTATTGTAAGCAAACTCGACCAAAGGCAAGAACTGGTCCCACTGACCCCCAAAATTAATCACACATGCTCTGAGCATGTCCTCCAATATCTGAACTGTACGCTCCGACTGACCATCAGTCTGCAGATGAAATGCTATGTTGAGGTCTATCTGAGTACCCATCTCTCTATGCAATGCTCTCCAGAAGTGCGAGGTGAACTGCGGACCTCGATCTGATATAATGGATACCGGCACACCATGCAACTAAACTATCTCTCGAATGTAAATCTGGGCTAGCCTCTCAGAACTATAAGTAGTACTCATAGGAATAAAATACGCCGATTTGGTCAATCTATCCACAATGACCCAAACCGCGTCAACCTTCCGCAAGGTCAGAGGCAACCCAACCACGAAGTCCATAGTGATGCGCTCCCACTTCCACTCAGGAATGGGCATCTGCTGAAGTAGGCCTCCTGGCCTCTGGTGCTCATAATTAACCTCCTAGCAGTTAATACACTTAGCCACATACTCCACAATGTTTTTCTTCATTCGCCTCCACCAGAAATGCTATTTCAGATCACGATACATCTTCGTAGCACCAGGATGAACAGAATACCGTGAACTGTGTGCCTCCTCTAGAATCCTCTGCCTCAAGCTATCAACATTAGGAACACACAACCGGCCCTGAAGTCTCAGGACACCATCCTCGCCAATAGAAACCTCCTTGGCACCACCCTGAACCACTATCTCCCGTAGCTCTGCCAAGCGTGGATCATCATACTGTTGAGCCTTAATCTCCCCAATAACGAAGACTGAGCAACTACATGTGCAAGAACTCGATGAGGCTCTGAAAGATCTAGTCTCACCAAGATATTATCCAGGGACTGAATGTCCAAGGATAGAGGTCTCTCCTCCACTGCAATGAAAGCCAAACTACCCGTACTCTCTGCCTTCCTGCTCAAAGCATCTGCTACTACATTCGCCTTACCCGGATGATAAAGGATGGTGATATCATAATCCTTCAACAACTCAGGCCACCTGTGCTGCCTCAAATTAAGATCCCTCTGCTTGAACAAGTGCTGCAAGCTGCGGTGGTCTGTATAAACCTCACAAGACACCCCATACAAGTAATGCCTCCAAATCTTAAGAGCATGGACAATCGTTTCCAACTCCAAATCGTGCACCGGATAATTCTTCTCATGAACCTTCAGCTGGCGCGAAGCATAAGCAATAAATCTCCATTCCTGCATCAACACACACCCCAAGCCAGCACGTGAAGCGTCGCAATACACTGTATACATCCCAGAACCGGAAGGCAATACCAGAACTGGTGCTGAGGTCAATGCTGTCTTGAGCTTCTAAAAGCTCGCCTCACACTCGTCGGACCACCGAAATGGAGCATTCTTCTGAGTCAATCTGGTCAATGGGGCTGCAATGGATGAAAATCCCTCCATAAATCGCCGATAACAGCCTGCTAGACCCAAGAAACTCCTGATCTCTGTAGTTGTAGTAGAACGTGGCCAACCCTGAACTACCTCAATCTTCTTAGGATCAACCTTGATACCCTCTTCGGATACTACATGTCCCAAGAATGCCACAGAATCCAACCAAAGCTCACACTTGGAGAACTTAGCATATAGCTTCTGTTCTCGCAAAGTCTGGAGCACAACTCTCAAATGTTGCTCGTGTTCTCCCAGGCTACGTGAGTAAATCAAGATGTCATCAATGAAGACGATGACAAAATAATACGGCCTGAACACCCTATTCATCAAGTCCATAAATGTTGTTGGGGCATTAGTCAAGCCAAAGGACATCACCAGGAACTCATAGTGGCCATATCTCATACGAAAAGCAGTCTTCGGGACATCTGAGGCCCGAATCTTCAACTGATGATAGCCCGATCTCAAGTCTATCTTAGAAAACACCCTGACACCCTGTAACTGGTCAACCAAATCATCAATGCGTGGCAATGGATACTTGTTCTTGATGGTGACCTTGTTCAGCTGGCGGTAATCAATACGCATTCGCATGGACCCATCCTTCTTCTTCACAAATAGAACTGGAGCACCCCACGGTGATACACTCGGTCTGATAAACCCCTTAGCCAAAAACTCCTCTAGCTGCTCCTTCAAATCCTTAGGATCCATACGGTACGGGGGAATGGAAATAGGCTGAGTATCTGGAGCTAAATCAATGCAGAAATCAATATAACGATCTGGAGGCATGCCTGGAAGGTCTGAAGGGAATACATCAGCAAACTCTCGAACAACGGGCATTGAATCAATCGTCGAAGACTCGGCGGTGGTGTCTAGCACATAAGCAAGATATGCCAAACAACCCTTCTCGACCATATGTCTAGCCTTCAGGAAGGAAATAACTCTACTGGTTGCACTAACCGAGGAACCTCTTCACTCCAGCCTAGGCAAATCAGGCATGGCCAAAGTAACCATCTTGGCATGGAAATCCAAGATGGCATGATGAGGAGACAGCCAATCCATGCCCAGGATAATCTCAAAATCAACCAAATCGAGCAATAGGAGGTCTGCTCTAGTCTCGAACCCACAGAATGTGATCACGCAAGACCGATAAATCTGATCTACCACTACAGAATCACCAGCGGGAGTGGATACATATATAGGAGAACCCAAGGACTCACGGGGAGCATCCAGAAAACAAGCAAACAAGGCTGACACATATGAATAAGTAGAGCCTGAGTCAAATAGCATTGATGCCTCTCTACCACACACTAAAATAATACATGTGATCACGGCATCTGAGGCCACTGCATCTGCTCGGGCCGGCATGGCGTAGAATCTGGCTGGAGTACCAGAAGACTGACCTCTGCTGGACTGAATAGGAGCTAGCTGAGCTCCCCCTGCCTGGCCTCCACCTCTGGGACGACCCCTACCAGCCTGTCCTCCACCTCTAGGGGGACAGGGCGCCGGTACTGAGAATGCGGGATGATAACTCTGCTGAATAGCCTTGCCCCGAAACCTGGGACAAGTCCTCCTCATATGGCCTGGATCCCCACACTCATAACACCTCGCTGGAGGCATGGCCTGCTGCCCTGAAGAAGATCTCTGAATAGCTGGGGGACGATGAGAACTCTCTGGCATGGCACTGAAGTAAGGACTAGGAGACCCCTGATGACCTGAATACCCGCTGGAGGGACCCTAAATAGCTGGTGGGCGGTAAGAACTCTCCGGCATGGCGCTGAAATAAGGTCTCACTGGAGAACTACGAGAAGGTGGTGGAGGAGCTGAATATGGAGGCCTGCTGGACTGGCCTCTATCGAACTGACCTCTACCCCTGGCTGGGGCACCTCTGAAATCTCCGAAAAATCTAGCTTTCTTGTCCTGCTGGCCCTGCTCTCTGCCCCTCGATCGGTAACCCTCAATCCTGTGAGCTATCTCGACCACAAGTTGATAAGGAGTACCCATCTCCATCTCTCAGGCCATGTTGGCCCTAATACCTGAGTGTAGCGCCGCTACAAACCTTCGCACTCTCTCAGCATCAGTAGGAAGAATCATAAGGGCATGGCGGGACAACTCTGAAAACCTGGCCTTGTAGTCTGTCACTGACATCTACCCCTGCTCCAGCTGCACAAAATGATACCAGAGCTCTTCCCTCTCGGAGGGTGGAATATACCTGTCCAGGAACAGCTGAGTGAACTGCTCCCATGTGATAATAGGGGAACCTGCTGGCCTACCAAGGATAAATGATTGCCACCATCTGCGGGCCCTGCCCTCTAGCTGGAAAGTAGTGAAGTCGACCCCATGGGACTCCAAAATCCTCATGTTGTACAGTCTGTCCCTGCACCTATCAATAAAGTCCTGGGCATCCTCGCCTTTCTCACCTCCGAAGACCGAAGGGTGAAATTGAGTCCATCTATCAAGTAGCTTCTGCGGATCGCCGTTCGCAGCCGGTCTAAGCTCTGGTGCTGCTACTGCTGGTTGTACTCCACCCACGAGCAGAGTACTCGGAGTCTGATATACTGCCGCTGCATGACCTGCGGCCTGGGCGGTAAGGGTCTGAACTCCCCCTCCCGCCTGAGATGTGGCAGGATCCGCTTGGAATAAACCAGCCTGGGTCATAGTGTCCATGAACCGCATCATACGGCCCATGATCTCTTGAAAGCCTGGTGCAGTCATGAAATCTGCTGGGGCAGGATCTACTGGGGGCACCTCGTCCTGCTCCTTGATGATAGGATCCTCTGGGGGTGCTAATGGAGCAACTCTGGGGCGCCCTCGTCCCCTACCTCGGGCCGGTGCCCTCCCCCGGACTCTGCCACGGCCTCGGACGGCGGGGGTAGCGACATCTCGCGGGTCTGGAATATCAGATGCACGAGTCCTCACCATTTGTGAGAGAATAGAAGAATGAGATTTAGTAAGACCATCGATTGCACGATAGAATAAGAATAAAGAGAGGTTTCTTAACACCCCATAGCCTCCCGAAGATAAATACAGATGTCTCTGTATCGATCCGCAAGAATCTACTAGGTTTTCCCGTGACTTGTGAGACCTACGTGAACCTAGAGCTCAGATACCATGTTGTCACGACCCAAATTCCAACTCAGGTCGTGATGGCGCCCAACACTGGAGTCGGGCAAGCCAACATCAGTTTACTAACGAGATTAATTTACTTATTTAAATATTTAAGTACTTGTCAAATTTTAGATTTAGAAATCATTTCAAGAAAACTGTCAAGTGAATGCAACTTGATTAAATGAACTCAAAATATTGTTGTCATCATATGGAGTATAGCAAAATATTAGAAAACCAACTACGTGTGCCAAGACCTAGTGTCACCAGTCCACAGGCGACTAGTGGAATATACAAAGTAGACAAAAATAATATACAACCGTCTGAAAGGGGTAGACAGAAATATCAAAAGAAATAGCAGAAACTCCACAGTGCTGCTGAGGAACGCCAGATAGAGCAGCTCACAGTGTAGTCTAATACAGAAAGTACTCTCACGATCGCGTTCCGATATGATAACCAGATGCACCAGCCTCAGAACCTGTACAATTAAGTACAGAAGCATAGCATGAGTACATATAATCAAATATGTACCCAGTGAGTATCTCGTCTAAACTCGAAGAAGTAGTGACGAGAGGTAGACGTATTACTCACTAGGGTCATTAGCAATAATATAATTAAACAGATTCAATCAGGATTATCAATTATGGAAATCAAGTAGACATGGAATATCAAGTATATGAACTACCATCTACCCGCAAGTGCCAAATATCAATTATAATAAAAGTCCAAAGCCCCCTTCCACACAGAACAATTCATTTAATAATGATAATAAGACTCTCAGTCATATACATAGCATATAGTACGCCGAGGCGTACGTCCGAAGCGATGCAAAATTAAATGTGCACTACCGAAGGGTCGAACGGCTCGAACCATAGATGCATCTATTACCCAGCTCGCGAATCGGTCATGCGACGCGGTTGACATAATATAAGGCTATTCCGCTCACGAATCATACATGCGACATGGATTCTCGTATACATACACAGAATTATTAAGAAATTCAGGAAAATATAGAATTTATACTTGGAAAACAAGAATCAAGGCAACATCAAGATTTAAATGTAACCTACTATTTTCTAATACTAGTTCAAGGATAATAATCAACTAGGGATACATACGGGGATACAAGTAAGGCATATAAGCATGCTTGTGAGTTCTAAAGACTACCGGCATGACATAGTAGTAGCTACGCACGGACTCTCGTCACCTCGTGCGTGCGTAGCCCCCGCAAATATGGACAATTCAATCATTTATATTTACCTATGGGGACAATTCCCTCTTACAAGGTTAGAAAGGAGACTCACCTCTCGCGGATCCCACTTCTCGGACCAAGAACGTGCCCGCAACTCCAACCTCTACACCCGAGGACTCGAAACTAGTCAATATTATATAAATACGTTAATATACACTTAAAAGTATGAAATTCTCTTACTAGCTTAGCCAATTCATCATTCTTGAAGAAATCCCAAAATACACCCCCGGCCCACATGCTCGGATTCCGGAAATTTTCGAAGAAAACACTCGCCCATAGCCTAAGGGTCATTAATATATAGTTTTTATATGATTTCATGGTAGAAAAGTGATGAAATTCCCTAAAGTTCATCAACCCTAGGTGTTCACCCTAACCCCTTTGATTTCCACTA
This sequence comes from Nicotiana paniculata, assembly GCA_005239505.1. Classification (NCBI taxonomy): domain Eukaryota; kingdom Viridiplantae; phylum Streptophyta; class Magnoliopsida; order Solanales; family Solanaceae; genus Nicotiana; species Nicotiana paniculata. The sequence continues at coordinate 9,027 of MDKI01045610.1, forward strand.
ATTATGTGTTAATATACCTAAGATTTAGTGTAATAATCTAACATTTAAATGGAAATTACTTACCTTTTAGCAGCTAGGACGAATACCCTCTTGGAAGCTCTCAAAATCGCCAATGGAGGAGAAGAAAAATGGTGAAAAATGGTTAAGTCCTGAATTAAATGGGCTCACTACCTTCAGTGACCTTGCACCTGCGGCTCGAGGACCGCACCTGCGGTCCCGCACCTGCGAGCCATTGGTCGCACCTGCGGATTTTCGGAAAGGAGCCTGGGGATCGCACATGCGGTAAGAATACCGCACCAGCGGACCCGCTCCTGCGGAGAAGGTCCGCACCTGCGAAGGTAAGACTTTCCTCCTGGGAGTCGCACCTGCGAGGCCTCGACCGCAGGAGAGGTCTCGCACGTGCAATCTGGGCAACCGCACCTGCGGTCACACCAGACCTGGTGCACTAGCAGCTGGAACTGCTGGTTTTTGGCCCCGTTTGGTGTCCGGGAAGCACCTGGGCCCACCCGAACCCCCGTGCAATTATACCAACAAGTCCTAAATCATATTACAAACTTGCTCGAGCCTTCGGAACACCCTAAACAATGCTAAAACTCGAAATCACTCCTCAAAACCCCTAGAATCAAACTTAAGCATTTTCAAGTTCTTGAATTCGGTTTCAATGCGCCGAACCGACCTATACTACTCGGAATGACACCAAATTTTGCAAGAAAGTCATAAATGACATAACAGAACTATGTCTCGGAATTCCGTTCGGACCTCAATAACACAAAAACACATTCCAAACCAAATTATGAACTTAAGGAAACTCTATTTTCGCTATTTGGCGTTGAAACGCTCCCGGGTCATCCAAAACCCATTCCGGACATACGCACAAGTCCGAAATCATCATACGAAATTACTGGAATAGGCGAAACTCGATTACGAGATCGTTTACTCAGAATGTTGGCCGAAGTCAAACTTGGCCTTAAAAGCCAATCTTAAGGAACCAAGTGTTCCTATATTACTCTATACACTTCCGAATCCCGAACCAGCCGTCCCCGCAGGTCATGAATCACTAAAAGCCGCTACAGGAAGTCTTATTTAGGGGAACGGGGTCCGAATATGCAAAACGACCGGTCGGGTCGTTACATTCAATTCATATCCTAAAGGCTCAATTCATATCCTAAAAGTTCAATTCATACACAAAAATTTTAATTCATAAACTAACAGTCTTCCTAAAATTTCAATTCATATCCACAAAAGTTCAATTCATATCCTAAAGGCTCAATTCATATCCTAAAAGTTCAATTCATACACAAAAATTTTAATTCATAAACTAACAGTCTTCCTAAAATTTCAATTCATATCCACAAAAGTTCAATTCATATCCTAAAGGTTCAACTCATATCCTAAAGGCTCAATTCATATCCAAAAATTTAATTCATATCCTAAACCTAAATTCATATCCTAAAGGCTCAATTCATATCCTAAAAGTTCAATTCATACACAAAAATTTTAATTCATAAACTAAAATTCCAATTCATATCCAAAAATTTAATTCATATCCTAAACCTAAATTCTAGCTAAACTATCAAGACAATACAAAGTATAATTCAAATCTAACTAAACTAAATTCAACACTAATTAAACTAATTAGTTAACAAAACTAATAAGAACAAGAACTAAACTCTAATCCTTAATAAAATATAATGTTCAAAGAATTGAAACACTAATTGAAACAATAAACTACAATACATCAAATTTTGCAACATACACACACACACTAGAAATAACAAGGATCAAGGTTATAATTCTAACCTTGGTTTTTTTTAGGTGGAGAAGGAGAGAGAGAGAGAGAGAGGGGCGGCAGTGGTGGTGGCCGACGAGCAGTGGGCGGCGAGGCAGCGGCGACCGAGGGGGGAGGTGGTGGCGCGGGGAGGGGGATGGGATTTGGGTTAGTGAAATAGAGAAGGGGAGGGAAAGATGGGGAAGGAAATAAGAGAAATGGGGGGAAACCCGTTTTTGTCTCTGGAATTAGGAAAAGCACCAACTTTGGTCGCTATTTTTGGTCTGTAAATAAGTTTTGACCGTTTGACCAAAAATAGCGAACAACGTTGGTCGCTATTTTAAAAAAAAATTAAATTGAAAATAGCGACCAACGTTGGTCGCTATTTTTTATTTTGTTTTTTTTGTTTTTTGGTTTTTAAATATTATAAGCTATAAAAAAAATTATTTTTAGCTATAAATATTTATTTTATTTAAATACAATTATTATAAATAATTGTTAACTATGTAATTACTTTTAATAGATTATAATAACATCTATGTAAAGTAAGTTTTTAAGTTATATTTAAGTATATGAGTAATTTCATACACACACATAAACTATATTGTAATTGATGATCAATCTTATACATTACTACGTACGAATAATTAATGAATTGATAAACCAATATATATATATATATAGACACACGCACAGAGACACTTCACTGTAATACTATAACATATATATATAACTTATTATAGTATATGTTAGTGTGTGTATATATATAACACACACTTCGTGGTGCTTTAACTACATATATAGCATGTTATAGTATATGATAGTAGTATTCATTATTTGTATTATAACAGATTTTATGAATTACATTCATTCATCACTAAGTTATAAGTCTATGAATCAATTTACAAGTGTATAAATCCCTAAAATAACCCGACCTTGTGTTACTAGCGCTTCATGTCTGTGTGTATATATATATGTAACGACCCGACCGGTCGTTTTGAGCTCTAGCGCGTCGTTCAACGGTTTGAAGTCGTGAGCAGCTTCGTTTCAAGTGTTATGACTCGTGGGCGTGGTCGGAATTAATTTTCGGGAAGCTTAGAGTTGGTTTAAAAATTCTCATTTTAGAAGCCTTAAGTTGGAGACATCAACTAAGATTGAAATTTTGAGTAAACGACCTCTGAATCAGAATTTGAAGGTTCCTGCAGGTTCGTATGATGATTTCGGACTTGGGCGTATGCCCGGATCGGGTTTTGGATAACCCGGGAGTGTTTCGGCGAATATTGTGGAAGTTAGCATTTTAGAAGGGTTTCATAGATTTGGGCTTGAAGTGCATTTCAGTGAGGTTAATGTCCGTTTGGGATTCCGAGACTGGGAATAGCTCCATATGGTGATTCTGGAGTTGGGAGCGCGATTGGAAGTGAATTTGGATGTCCGTATGTCATTTTGAGGTCATTTGGCTAAAGATAGAAATTTGAAGGTTTTTGAGAAATCCGACCGGAAGTGGAAGTTTTGATATCGAGGTCGGAATTCGATTCTGAAATTTGGAGCAGATCCGTAATGTTGAATATGACTTGTGCGCAAAATTTGACGTCAATCGGACGTGATTTGATAGGTTTCGGCATCGGATGTAGAAGTTGGAAATTTCTAAGTTCATAAAGTTGGGATTTGGGTGCGATTCGTGGTTTCGGTGTTGTTTGATGTGATTTGACGCCTAGAAAAAGTCCGCATTATGTTTTGGAACAGGCTGGTATAATTGGACGGGGTCCCGAGGGCCTCGGGTGGATTCCGGGTGGTTAAGGATCAATGTTTGAAGTTGAAGAAGGTTGAAGGCTGCTGTCATCTGGTGTGACCGCACCTGCGAGGCCATGACCGCAGGTGCGGAGCCACAGGTGCGGCTAAGGTCACCGCAGAAGCGGGAGATGCTGGGTTGAGTCAGAGCCGCACCTGCGATGGAATTTCCGCTGGTGCGGAGCCGCAGGAGCGGCTATTGGACCGTAGGTGCGAAAGGAGGCCTGGGCAGAATGTTCTAAAGTCGGGTTTTTGTCATTTCTCACCCATTTTTCATTGTCATGGGCGATTTTTGGAGAGCATTTCAAGGGAGATTTTCGTGAGGCATCAAGGTAAGTAAATTCCTTCCGTTTGTTAGATAAATACAAGATTATATGCATGGATTAAGCATGGAAATTGGTAGGAATTTGGGAAATTTTTTAAGAAACCTAGAAAATGTAAATTTGGAATTTAGCCACGAATTTGAGTATGGAATATAGAGTGAATTGCATGATTGAACTAGTAGAGCTATGGGTATCATGTATCTTCAAGAATTTCGAATTTCCGGGCACGTGGGCCCGAGGGCATTTTGGTCATTTCTCCGAGCGGGGTAGGGAAAGTATATAATTTGAATTTGTTGTGAGTATTAGGATGAATTTTCATTGCTTTGCCGTTATGTGGTAGTTTCGGAGCGTTGTGCGTCCGTTGGAGTCATCAGAGGGGCTTGGAAGCCGGTATTGGAATTTCGGAGCGAGGTAAGTCTCCTTTCTAACTTTGTGAGAGGGAATTGTCCCCCCCCCCCTAGGTGAACTAATTAAGTATGTGCTACTATTTGCAGGGCCTACGTACGCACGAGGTTACGGGAGTCCGTGCGTAGCTACTATTATGCCACGTCCGGGTAGCCTAGGACCCACTAGCATGTTTTACCTGTTATACCTGTAATCCTGCCTGTAATGTTAAACAGCTAATCTAATCGAAAACGTAATTGAGTATCTAAAAGGAAAACTAGAGTTCATTTTTTTAATCTCCTAGCAAGAGAATTGGTTCCTCTGTGGATATTTGTGTACCTGGGTTGTATCGTGGAATATTATTAAACTTGACAAATGAGTCGCAGGTATGATTCGCGAGCAGGCTAACCGTACTATTTTAACCGTGTCGCATGATCGATTCGCGAGAGGGGACCCCTCCGTGACGTGGTCTTAGACTGGTTAATCGCGATGGACCAGTATTTCGAACTAAAAGAGATTTCGGACCCGGAGCGCATCTATCTACCAGCAAAGACAGGTTAGAATGGTGGCAGATAGATGCATATATGGTTCGAGTCGTTAGACCCTTCGGAAATGCACAGTTTATTATTGTTGGTCCGCGCCGTTCGACCCTCGGCATTGTTTGCGCATGATATTTGCTGCGTAGTTTCTATGATTTTTCCTGGTTACTGGCCTGAAATACTAAATTATCAAGTGAAATGACAGAGATTTAAAGTTATTTAAAAGATTTTGGAAGAAGTTGTTCCTTCCCGTCGATTCATTATTATTTGATTAAATCACCATGCTGATTAATTGTTAATATGACGAAGATATAAAGTGTTAAACGTGGACGGAGTTCAAAGATATTTAAATCTTGTTTTATAAATTGCCTATGATAAATCATGCTTAGTGTCATACCTAAATATTCTAAATTGACCTTTAGTAAGTGTCTAATTTGACCTCTCGTCACTACCTCTCTGAGGTTTGGCGGGCAACTTACTGAGTACACGTTGTTTTCGTACTCATGCTACACTTGCTGTGCATTTTATTGCACAGGTACTTTCATAGCAATGTGGAGGATTCGAAAACTTAGGTGAGCTGCATCATCCGGAGGCGATCCGCAGCTGATAGAGTCTCCTTCGTACTGTATCTATTTCATTTAAATTTCCTTGTCCACTTGTATTTCAGACAGGCTTGTAATGATTGTTGAATTCTTAGAAATTGCTCATGTACTTGTGACACCGGGTTCTGGGATATGTATTGGGCTATAATTGCTTAAGTGAATCTTTAAACCACTGTTTTTAATTAACAGACTTTTATTTGGTTAATATGAAATTAAGTGAAAGGAAATATTTTCATAAATGTTAAAACCGGAAAGTTATTTCAATTAATTGGTGATTTGGCTTTCCTGACATTGATGTCCGGTGCCATCACGACCTTAGGGATTTTGGGTCGTGACAACATGGTATCAGAGCGATAGGTTCCCGTAGGTCTCACGAGTCATGATCAAGTCTAGTAGAGTCTTGCAGATTGGTACGAAGACGTATGTACTTATCTTCAAGAGGCTACAGGACTGTTATGAGTACTTCCCTTCTTGATTCTTTATCGTGCAAGTTGATTCCTTTGATGCTTATGCCTATATTCTTTCCTACTCAATCTTACACGTCACGAAGCGCTTGCTATGGATCAGGAATTTGAGGAACAGAAATGGTGCTACGAATGTAATTCGAGATGCTTCCATGTGTAATTGGTCGTGGCTGTTGTTATGGCCCTGCATAGGAATAATATGTTGTTTCAGCTTAGTAGTTGTGTTTCTGGGAGCCTTAAGGCTATGCTAAGGTAGTGATGATGCCTGCAATTAGTTGTCGCGCAGTATCATTGTGATGATAGAATGCTTGCCCGTATGTTGAGGGTGATGAATGGTTTGAGGGGAGGTCTTCTCAGAGTTTGATTTCGAGATTTCAGTACTTTTGTGCCGGCAGAGGAAGGGCATTTGGGTTATGAATGGTCCGGTTGAGGTTGAGAAGGTAGTAAGACTTGGTGTTATCAAGTGATATGGTATATACACCTGTGACGTGTAGTCGTCGTCATTGATCGAATGGAATGTGTTAAGTTTGGCGGTGCTATGGTTTCTTCGGTTGCGTGGGGTCTGAGTATTGAGAAGGAGTATTGAATAAAGCGGTTGGCAGAGATCGTGAGGTGCGTTGGTTCAGTACCGGATAAGTGTTGATAATGAAGGCAGCTAGAGAAAGATGATATTCGGAGAGTGTGAAGTCGTGGTGATCTGCTGGGTTGAGAGCTACAGAGAATGGTCCTGAAGTGAGGCTAGGCGGTGGTTCCATTTCTAAGAGGCCAGGTGTAAGAACCAGAAGTCGAGCAGTCGCAAAGTGGGGGGAGCGGCAGCATAGCTTGGAATTTGAAGATATTGTCGCGCATTTAATGTATGTCCATGAGGAGCGGACGGACTAGTAAAGTTGGTAAATGAAGCAGGGCGTAGGATGGGGTATTGAATTCGCAGAGAGCGTGCATTTCAGCGTCGTTGGAAGGTGTCCGCGGGTGATTTCCACAGGTGGATTGTCTTCTGTGAATAGGTTAGCAATGGCGGGGTTGGCAGGTCTCGGTGAGGAGTTCTAGTGGCTAGTCGGTAGGAGGTAGAATACGTGAATGATGCTAGAGAATCTGAATATTTAGGGAGTGCTGGCAAGAGGATTTGGAGGAAATGGACGGATTGGTGGAGAAAGGTCGTGCTATCAAAGGAGAAAGGATCTCAGCAGGGTCTAGAGTGGTGCAAGGAATAGCTTCGGGTTAAGTGGGGGAGTCCCACCATCTGCAGTCAGGTTGTAGGATTGTCTTCGCATGGGGTTGAGGATTATCGGCGTGTTGGCAAATTATTTCAGCTAAGGGAAAGAAATAAATGGTGATTGTGCATGGGATTTGATGAATATGTGCAAAAGTTGGCCCTGTCGGGCCAGGGTTAGGCTTGGAAGATTCAGAATTTATGCTTAAGGCATGGGCGAGTTGTAAGGATAGTGACTCAGTCACGTGTTTCATTGAAAAGGGTGTTCCTGTGCTAGGAGAGCCTTGGAGTTGATTGTATTCGGGGCCAGTCAGAGTGGGTGACTCTCAATAGCGGTCCTAGTGAGTTCAAAAGTTAAGGATGCGGCATTTAAGGGTTCCAGGCAGCAATATGGTCGAGAATCGAGCTTTTGCAGAGTAATTTCTGAGAAAGAGGAGGATGGTTGGAATGTTCTACGATATGCTTCAGCATGCAGGATAGTATTGGAGGAGTGAGAGGAATAAACTCTGAATTGTAGAAAGATTATCAGAAGAGTATGAGACGGGTTGCGGGATTTAGGCATCATAGTCTCGTGAGTCAAGGTCACTCGGGATGAGTGAGGGTTGAGTTTGCTATGGTTGAAGGAAGTTGTTATTATTCCTGAGGCAATTGAAGATGATTAAAAGAAGATAGATTGATAGCCATGGTTGAAATGGCACATTTGCGGAAGTGGTCGGTTCCTTTGATGTGATTTAGTTATGCATATGGTTTGTGCCGGTGGGTGCGGGGCTTGTCGGCCGTCGTAACGGATGTCATGTGAGAGCATTTGAGTGTTATGGCCGTCAGGTGTAGGCGGATCCCTAAAGGGTTATGGTGGTATGGACTACTACTTAAGGATTTGCATGATTGGGTGATAATGGGAATTCACTCGTGTGTTGAGATGGTACTCTTGAATTGATTTAAGTAAAAGGGTTTCTATATGATGAAGTGTTCACCCTATTGGTTGTTCAGAAGTTATGATGGAATTCTTGCGCTACCTCATGTTGGCATGTTAGGTGCGGAAAGCAGTATGTAACTGGGAGTAAGAATCAAGATTGCGGTTAGGTGATGATAAGGATGTCATGAGCTCGGAAGAGCAAGAAAAAGTGATTTGAAAGTTCAGAGTAAGCTGGTGTTATCTTCAGTGTCACCTGAGATTGATATTTGGTGAAAGAGGCTTTGTACCCTGGTCATGGGTTCTTGATGTGTTTTACGGCCTTAGTGTGGTCGGTGTTATGGACGGGAAGACTTGTTGCCTTGTGTGGAAGGTCGTGGAAGAATTGCCGCGACAAGATTGTATAAAGTGTAACATGTAGTCACTTGATGGATTGAAGATTTGGACTAAGTTTAAAGAAGTGCAATATTGCTTAATTGAGAATTTATGCCTGGAAGGCGTTCAGTTCAGTTGAGTATGGACTTTGGGGTATTTGTCCCGGTGATGATGGTTGTTCTGGTGTATTATGAGAGAGATTGGGTTAATATGGACCCAGGTAAAAGCTAATAGCTAAGTTTTGTGCGAGCGAGGTGGCTCGATGCTTGTGGATGGATTTAAATATGATTATGGGCTCCGTATGAGCCATGCATGTCCCTTTCAGTAGAGTGTTTCTCATGGGAAAGGTTTTAGAATAGCGGGTGTTGTTCCGTCTTCGTCAAATTTATGTGTTATTATGATTGTGCCGTGCGAGTTGTCAAACGGCTTGATAATTTCTTATGTGTTGAGGTCCCGCGTAGTGGGGATGTTATGTGAGCAGGATAGCTCTTGAGATCCAGAGTGTATATATATATATATATATCTGTTGACCCAGGTCACTGCATAGTTTTGAATATTGACAAATGGCTGACCAGTTGAACCAGGTCCATCAGAGCACACATCTTGAACTGAATAGCTGGCATATGAACCGTATATACATAGGAGATATTTGTGACTGTGAAATATCAATGAACCAAGATAATTGTCTCCTAATGCGAAAAGGTTGCAAACTGATGAGAAGATTGAAGTCGAATTCAGCAAGGAAAGTAACAAAATAAAGGAAGTTGAGTTTGGTACGAATTTGTTCACCCAGGTAGAGTTGGACTAGAATTGGACGACAAGCTCAACTGAATATATAAATACTTGATGTATTTCTGATGGAATGAAACATGCACAAAAGCTGAAGTGAATCAAAAGTATGAAAGCAAAGTTCCCAGAGTCAATTTGCTAGCAGAGTCATTGTGCGATTAAAAGGCTACAGATCAACTAGAAGAACCAGTTCCATCTGATTTAATTATTGTGTCTAGTTTATTGTAGTAGGAATTTTAACATTGTATGTTTTAGCTTTCATAGAAGCAATTGTAATAGGTACGCATTGTTCAAGGTAGAGTTAACTTGAGGCGTGTAGAAATTAGCTAGGGGCTAGTTACTACAAAGGGATTAGAGTTAGTCCTTGGATTACAAAAGAGTTTATTTTGTAAGTCTGTTTGGCTCAGAGTATTTAGTGAAGAGTTTGAGAAAATCCTACTGAGGAGTAGGTCGTGGTTTTTTCACCTTTTGAGCCAGGTGTTTTCCACATAAAAATCTTTGTGTTTTTACTTTACTGATTTTAATATTCCGCGACAGTAGAAGTAAGTACATCAAGAAGAACCAGGTTCTTATATTGAGACAGCACTCGAAAATTAGGTACCACATAAAGTAACCTATCTTCTTGTGTGGTATTGACGTCTAAAACATCAATATCGCACCTCAGTTGTGCTTGAGTTATGTAGCCTATGGCTTTATCAGTCTCCCCGGGATGGTATTATGCACTTAGCGTGCTTGTGATCGGTATTCAGTAATTCGTAATAGTGAGCAAATTAGCTCCGTATATATATTTTCTTATGTAAATTTGATGTGTGGATCGGGTGGCACGTCGCCACGGGTATGTTATTCGGATCGGGTTGCACGCCGCAACAGTGCGATGACGAGAAGGGTTAATATGTATTTATTTTCCTGCGTTTTATGTCCTAATTTCTGAGAAAAGTTCATATTAGTTGCGTGAGTTGAATAGTTCTTTCCTGAGTCGTTTCTTATTATCATGTTCGAGTTATGGTCTATTGGCGCGATGTGGTATCATGTGAGGTTGTTGGCCATGTTTGGGGTGATTTGTTGTCTGAGCAGTTCATACTGGGTGAGACGGGACTATCGGATCAAGGATCAGTGCGATAAAGTTATATGAAGTGTATATTAAAGAACAAATACCATTATTCAGGTTCATAATGAAGTGATGATTCTAGTCAAGATAAGGTATTCAAGGATTTGTTAACTCTACAGTTGAGTATGAATTTCTACACACTTCTTCCGTTGTGGTGGTATCGTCAGCATTATGACAGGATGTTTTTATATTTGTTATGAGGTGCATTAGGAGCACCAGATTCATGGAATTTTGGCTATTAAGGTTCTGGGAATGTCATTGTGGTCAGATGATGAGTTATGCGGTGAATGGTGCCGATTCAGCAAAGGTATGTAGTCATGTTCGGGTATGTCATGTGGTAGTTGATACAGTGTTTATATATTGGAACTAGGCCTGGCAGAGAAAATTTCAAGTGTTGGAACTAGGTTCTGAGCTTATTATATAGATAAAGGAAAAATCTTCAAATTTGACCAAGCTAATGTTCTCAACTGGGTTGTGGTAGCACGGGCAGGTGCTCGAAATGTTAAACAGTGATTTCAGTTAACTCCAGAGCAGTTCTTAGCATGTTCGAGGACGAACGTCGGTTTAAGTAGGGGAGAATGTAACGACCCGACCGGTCGTTTTGAGATCTAGCGCATCGTTCAGCGGTTTGAAGTTGTGACCAGCATCATTTCAGGTGTTATGACCCGTGGGCTTGGTCGGAATTGATTTTCGGGAAGTTTAGAGTTGGTTTAGAAAGAAAATTCTCATTTTAGAAGTCTTAAGTTGGAGAAATCAACTAAGACTGAAATTTTGAGTAAACGGCCTCCGAATCAGAATTTGAAGGTTCCTGCAGGTTCGTATGATGATTTCGGACTTGGGCGTATGTCCGGATCGGGTTTTGGATAACCCGGGAGCGTTTCGGAGAATATTGTGGAAGTTAGCATTTTAGAAGGATTTCATAGATTTGGGCTTGAAGTGCATTTCAGTGAGGTTAATGTCCCTTTGGGATTCCGAGTCTGGGAATAGCTCATATGGTGATTCTGGATTTGGGAGCGCGATCGGAAGTGAATTTGGATGTCCGTAGGTCATTTTGAGGTCATTTGGCTAAAGATAGAAATTTGAAGGTTTTTGAGAAATCCGACCGGAAGTGGAAGTTTTGATATCGAGGTCGGAATGCGATTCCGAAAGTTGGAACAGATCCGTAATGTTGAATATGACTTGTGCGCAAAATTTAAGGTCAATCGGACGTAATTTGATAGGTTTCGGCATCGGATGTAGAAGTTGGAAATTTCTAAGTTCATAAAGTTGGGATTTGAGTGCGATTCGTGGTTTCGGTGTTGTTTGATGTGATTTGATGCCTCGAGCAAGTCCGCATTATGTTTTGGAACAGGTTGGTATAATTGGACGGGTTCCTGGGGGCCTCGGGTGGATTCCGGGTGGTTAACGGATCAATGTTTGAAGTTGAAGAAGGCTGAAGGCCGCCACAGGTGCGGCTAAGGGCACCACAGAAGCGAGGGATGATGGGTTGAGTCAGATCCACATCTGCGATGGAATTTCCGCAGGTACGGAGCCATAGGAGCGGCTATTGGACCACAGGTGCGAAAGGAGGCCTGGGTAGAATGTTTTAAAGTCGGGTTTTTGTCATTTCTCACCCATTTTTCATTGTCATGGGCGATTTTTGGAGAGCATTTCAAGGGATATTTTCGTCAGGCATCAAGGTAAGTAAATTCCTTCTGTTCGTTAGATAAATACAAGATTATATGCATGGATTAAGCATGGAAATTGGTAGGAATTTGGAAAATTTTTGAAGAAACCTAGAAAATGTAATTTTGAATTTAGCCACGAATTTGAGTATGGAATGTAGAGTAAATTGCATGATTGAACTAGT